>PVIH01003615.1:52500-156918 GCA_004025045.1 Sigmodon hispidus
CCCAGCTAGGAGCAAGCGCGCTAATAGAAAGGATAAATTATCTGGATCTGCAGAGCCAAGACGCACTTGCTGGAGTTTAGGGCTTTTAGGGATAAATATTCAAAATGATAATGTAGTGGCCATCAATCATAATTATTTTAAAATTCAATAAACATTTAGTGAGCACTTTCTTTGTGTTGGGGCATGGTGCCAGGTGCTGAAAAAGCTTGCCTTTATTGAATCCTTGTAGCACTGATGTTCCAGGGAGGCGTATGTGTTCTCACACTGGGAGGTCGCTGATACAGGGGATGGTGGCTGGTATCACTGTGTGATGCAGTGCCCATCCGGACTGCAATCGCTAAACCCTCTGGTCTGGGTACAGATACCACAGCATTTGTTTAAAATTTGTTAGGAGTGAACAACATACAAATGAATAACATGTATGAGATATGGTATCAGTTCTGGCACGCAGAAAATTGTCTGAATTGGTGTGAGCCATGGCTCCATTGGTGACTGGAGTTGCTGTACCTAGGAAAATGACAGTGGTCACCACAAGCAACATGCCCACAGGTGCACTTGCCAGGAAATCAATTCAGTCCTTAACATGATTAAAAAAATAGGTCATGACTGTCCTTTTCATAGGTCACAAAAACAAGTGCCAGAGTGACTGAGCATCTCACATGTGCTGGGCACTGGTGACAGAGCAGGCTGGCTTTCCTTGGAGCAGGAGGGAGTTCTAAGGTGCCTCCCGTGCCTTGGCTGAAGCATTGTGACCTTTTTATAATTGAGTCAAATCTTCTTTGTTTGAAAAAAAATGTGCATTTCAGAAGAAAGCAATTTATTTTCTCTTTTTCACAGATAGTCAGAAAATCCTAATGAAATATGCAATAATCTATCATTTGGGGCAAATATGGTTAGTATCAAATATGGTTGCATTCTATATCCCAGGATTTAAGAGTGTGTTCAGCTGTCCATATTGACTGAGCATTCATGAAAGATCCCAAGACAGGAAATTTTGTTCGAGAGCTTTGGAGAAGCCACAGTAGGCATCCACAGAAGACAGA
This sequence comes from Sigmodon hispidus, assembly GCA_004025045.1. NCBI lineage: Eukaryota > Metazoa > Chordata > Mammalia > Rodentia > Cricetidae > Sigmodon > Sigmodon hispidus. Next base: position 53,544 of record PVIH01003615.1, read on the forward strand.
ACTCATGCCATTGGCTGTGTAGTAAAGCCTAAAGCCTGGAGAAGGGAAGAGAAAGAGAGAGAGAGAGAAAGAGAGAGAGAGAGAGAGGGGGGGGGAGGGAGATTTGCGGAGAACAGAAAGGGAACATAGAAACAAAGAGAAAACCAAAAGCTGAATCTGAATTTGGACCTTATGGAATCTGTACTCAGAAGAACTGGAAGAAACCAGAATCCCAGGCACAGATCCCTTATCAAAATTATTTGCATGACGTTAGCCTGAGACCTATACATATACCGTTGTCCAAACTTGTATCTTTTTTGTGCTGACTCGGGGTATCCAGTGCAATATTCCAGCTACAGAAACAACTGTCACATTGGGTTTTTAATTTTGTGTTTGTGTGCCATGGGAAGCCTGTGGAGGTCAGAGGTCAGCTGCCAGGAGTCTGTGAAGTTCTCCCCCCGGCCCCCCCCCTCGCCACCCCAGTGAGTGCCGGGGATCAAATTCAGGTCAACAGTCTCAACAGTGAGCACCTTTGCCCATTGATTCCCCTTTTCAGCAAAGATGTGGTGTGTGTGTGTGTGTGTGTGTGTGTGTGTGTGTGTGTGTGTACATTATATACATGAATATATACACACATAGTGTGTGTGGTTGTGTGAATCATGATAACAGAAAGTTGTTAATATATGTTCAATCTGTACATAATGTTTTTCCTCTGTTGGTTGGCTGCATGAAAGAAAAGCCTCAGCTACAGAAGGCTACTCAGTGCTCTCAGGCAGGGCCTCAGGTTTCTAGCTCAGAATGGCCTTGAACTTCTCACCTTTCTACTTTCACCTCCTGAGTGCTGGGATGCCAGGCCTGTGTTTGGCTGTGTGCTTCTCCAAGGAAGGGCAAACAGTCTGTAAAGCCTGGAAGAGAAGAGAAAGGGCATCAGCTGCACATGCCAAGTTGGGGCTCTCTAATTTGCCCCACCCACTACACCATCCTGCCTGTTGGCTAGGTTCCTCCTCCATTTTGTGCCAGGTCCCACAGGTCCACTCACTCCCTCAGGCCAACTGCTTAGTGAGACCCCTCTGATCTGCCCACCATCACTGACTTAATTCTTCTGTTCCTTTGTCCTTCCCACCGTCCAGGTTCCAGGGCATCACTGCCTCTCTTGCGGATGTCTCACGGCTCCCGGTGCTCTTTCTCTTCATCTTCACTCTATGGACTCTAGTTAAAAAGCCTGCACTTGGCAGCTTCTCAGCAGGTTTGCCAGGTTGTCTCTTAGAATACACCAACTACTCTCCCACTATCATTTCAATAGTTTTCTTTCCAATTAACATAAAACAATAGGTTTTATATTGGGAGAGATAATTTATAAACTATCAAAAAATAAAAATGAAAATGAAGAAAATGTCCTGCAATATAACTACATAGATATGATCCCCATAGCATAATGCAGAGGATTGTTTTCTATACATTAATATATAATATAAAGAGATAAAAGCAAACATACACGAGGTGTAAAAATGATCCTGTTGTCTGGTGTTTTTCCCCACCGAGCAATAGAGCGCTAGCAGTTTGTCATATCCTTAAATATCCTTTAAAATCCTAAATTGAAGGAGTTATTTTCAGCAAGGCAGTTAGGATCGTGCCTGGCACACAGCAGGTACTCAATAAATGTTGGAACATTAGCTCCCATCATTATTACAACAATTATTATCCTCCAAAAACTTAATGTTTAATGACAGTATGATATTTGATGATGCAGATATTCAGCAATTAATTTAAAATGTCCCTTGCTGCTGGGCATGTAGGCAGTTCATGATTCTGTGCTCCCACAAGTAACACTGCAATGATTATCTCCATGTATGTGTGTCTAAGTATGCAGTGCATTTGTGCACTTGTACATATGTATTTGTCGGGGGGGTCCTGTCTGTCGGTCAATCTGGGAGAATGTCTACTGCTGATAAATTGTTGTCTATTCTCTTCTCTTCAAACTGTTTGGGTGTCTTTGCTATGATCTGAAACTTAAAGAATTCTGACTCAAGATCTTCCAGTTCTTCTGAGTAAGCTTCCATTACCAAAAATGACAGAAAATTTCTTACTATCAATGAAAGTGTGGAGTTCCAGTATGTCAAGGGAGGGGGGGCATATTCAGTTTTGTATGGCTATATGTTCAGTTGTGTGTGCACATATATGAGAGTGTCCAATAAAAACACAAATGGATTAGAAACTCTCCCCAAGGTCATTATTCACAGGGTGCAACACTTGGTCAGAGGCATATGTTACCACCACACCTTAGATTCAGACAGTCTTAATTCACAACTATATTGTTCTACCCTTGGTCTTGAGGCATCACCTTTAACCCATCACTGAGCCATCTATTCATTATTTCAGCCACCATTCATCCCCCTTAGACACATTCACATTCACCCATCATCCAGCCACCAATCTATCTACTTACCCAGCCATTGCTCATCCGGCCATCTATCCATTAGCTCATTCAACCATATACCCATCTATCCATTCATCCATCTACCCATCCATCTAGCCATCTATTCCTTTATCTACACATTTGTCCACCCATTCCCCAATTCACGCATCCATTGTTTTTTACTCATTCTATTGCTCATTCAGTCCTTCATTGGTTTGTAAAATGTACATTAAATTCCCACTGTAGTCAAAATTAGCTTTATACAACAAGGAAAATAATAAATAAAATTAGCATTTAAGATAAATGAATTCCAACATAAAAAAATTCCCATCGTCTCCTGTTATACATTGCAGGTCCCATGTTGCACTACTTGATCCAAGAAATTAAGACTAACATGATTTTAAACACCATAGCCAAAGCAAACAGAAGAAATATTGGTTCAGAAAATTTCTTGAGAAAATGACCTCCAATAACATCACTGGTGTTATTTCCAAGTCCCAAACTGTTTTCCTCTAACCCATACAGTGTCCTTGGAGACCAATCCTTTCCTCTAACCTACACAGCATCCTTGGGTACCACTTGTTTAAACCTTTCAGAGCTCTTTATACAAAAGGATCAATATAATAAATGTTACTTACAAACTAAATTTATGTTGAAGACCCACCAAGTTATAAATCTATTTTTATAATTTTAAAAGATTTTTATTATTTTTAAATTATATGTGCATAGGGGTGTGCAGATGCCTGTGGAAGTCAGAAGAGGGTGTCAGACCTCCTGGAGCTGAAATTAAAAGCGCTTGTGAGCTTTCCAATATGAGTGCTGGGAATAAAACTCATTCTGAGCCATTAAACCATCTCTCTAATCCCAACTTATGAATTTTTAGCATGAGAGGCGACAATGTTTTAGACAACATATCATAAACAAAAGTATTTTTAAAGTTGAGCCTCTTTGCCCTTATGTTCATATTGACATAAACCTGTGTTAAACTGGGTTTTTTTTTCCTAATTTGAAAAGATGAGAGAGGGTTTAAACATCCCTGATACTCCCTCTCAACACAAAATGAGAGGAAAATGCTATATCGCCCTCTTTTAATTGATATCTTGTCCTTCACTTAAATTACATGTCAGCACAAACTGTCAATTGTCAGGAAGATATTGATATTTTATTCCCATTACTTTTTCACCCAGGTAAGGAATAAAACGTTGAAACAGTGATTATATATGAATCACATCTTATACATCAGAGATAAAGTGTAATTAGAAAAATAAGTTTTACCACTTGTGACACAGTCTTACAAAACAGATTCCTCCTCATGCTGGGAGCTGTGTTTAACTCGAATAATTCAGCTAGATGATTTGCAGAAGAGAGGAGGCCTCCAAGAATGTTACTTCCAGGGCATTTGTCTCTGCTACTTCCCACCAGGAGGATGCAGTCTCTGCTCCCCACCACCACCATCCCAGCCCCCACTGCTCATCCACCCTGACAGGGAATGGAAGGCTTAGGCAGAGGTGTGAATGAGACTCCTTCGGGCTATTGAAACCCAGGGGAGGGTTTTGGGTGAAGGGGAAGTAGAGAATTTGGGGTTGAGATGTCATCTCTGTACCTGATATCATGTGGGAGGAAGAGGAGTTCTGGTCCTCAGTGACACAGCCCCTTCCTGTTCAGTCATTCACTTCTGCCACAGGTGACTGTCACCCTTTGTGCAAATCTTACGGAAAATATAAATGGTCCCAAAGACCTCAAAATCATCTAGGAACGGTTATTTGGTGGTGCTAGCCCAGCATCATGACCTCTGCCTGTCCTTTTGTTGATGGAGACCCACGACTCAACACAAAGGGAATGAGAGACTGTTCATTCCGGAGCTAAATTTGAGTAGCCAGGGCCCAGAAACACAGATTTGGGTTGCTTCAAGTACCATGTTCCAACCAAACAACAGTTTCATGCAGTTTTATAGTAACAAGGAAAAAAGAAGAAGTCAAAGTATTTTCAATCATAGGAAACATCAGGTAAGTGGGCTATATCCAAACAGGGCAATCTCTGCTGTAGGCCTCAGATGTTATTCCATAAGCTGGGCTTAGTAGGAGGAGTAGAGGTGGATGAGTCCTAGGAATGTGCAATGGTACTGCTAGGTCAAGGTGATGGTACCTGTTCTCTACTACAGGGATGGGAAGCAGTTTGAAAAAATTCATAGCACACTACTATTCTCCCATTTCCAGAACCCACTGCCCCCCATCATTCTCCATCAAGAAGGTGGATCCTAGACCTTATAGAAGTGATATGTGATAAGTCAATATGTGATAAGCCAGCCCTTCCTGAACCATTCCAGCACAGCATGGAAACTAGCATCACATCACAATAGACCAACTCTCATAAGTTAGCAAATGTCACTGCTACAGTTGAGATGTAGGTTTGCTTCCAAAGGCTCACACATTTGGATATTTAGTGCTGTTTTGAAGGTTGGAGAACCTCTGGAAGATGGTATCCATATAAGAAAGTGTGTCTCTGGTGAGGGCTCAAATTTTGAGGGTTTTATCCCAACGCCAATTGCTGACCAACCTAGATGTGAACAAGCAGCCGCATGCTCCCACCACCATAGCTGAGAGCTGCTTCCATTACGATGCCTTATCCACAGAAATAGACTACATCTGCAAAGTATGAGTTCAATCAAACCCTTTCTCTCTGGCATTGTTTCCTTTGCTCTCAGGAATGAGAACAGTAGTTCATACACAGCACCTCCACCCAACCCACTGCAAGACCATGCAAATTTGAATCTAGGATTCCGTTTGGGAAGACACTGGGTCACTTCCTGCCTGGACATCTGAACTTCTGACACTTCATCATTTATTCAACAAGCATCATGGTGAAAGCTAATCTACCTCAGAGAAGGTGGCTGCAAAATTCCAGTGGCTGTGCCAAGCATGCAAAATACCCCACACCACTCTGCATAGCAACTGGCACAGCAAAGTTTGTTTACTGTGACTATTTTTACTTTTCATGTCTGAAGCCCCCTACCCAACACAATGCCTTGCATAATGAAGGTAAGCAACAGATGTTTGTTTAATTTAGTTGGCTAAAGATTGGGTTGAATTATAAATCCTTAAGGGAATTAAATGTATGCTTTTTTCCATTCAGATTTACACTTCCTGTCAAGAGAAAGGTCTGCCTCATGCCTCATGCCTCATGCCCAGCGAGGTGGCTCAGTATAAGTAATGCTTGCTGTCAAGTCTGAAGACTTGAGTTCAATCCTGAGATGGAAGGAGAGAACTGACTTCCACAAATTGTCTTCTGACCTCTATAAATGTGCTTTGGAATACATGTGTGTACATACACATATATGTGCACACATGCATACACACATAGACACACACTCACATAGTGGGGGGAGAGGTTGAGGGAGTATGTGCATAAATTAATGAAAGAGAAATAAAATACCAGTTCTTACTCTATCTTCTGGTATGGTTGACTTCTTGGCCTAATTCTTCATGGCTTTTAATCTTGTGGAGAAGACTGGCATCCAGATAAATGGATAGCCTCATGCCAAGTATGACAATGGTTTCTATAGGGCAAGCAGGCGCAGAGGGACCAGAGGTCAAATCCCCTTTGAATGCCTCTCTGACTTCTAACTCACCATGACTTGAAGACCTCATCTCCCACCACCTTACCCTTTGATCCCATAGTCCTACTGACCCATCTGTGGTCTCCAGCACAGAAGCAACTACCCACTCAAGGCCCTACCTCTGTTGTCTCCTCTGCCTAGCAGGTCCATACCTGTGTGCTCTGTCCCCTAGGTGTTAACTCTATGTGCCAACTTGCCTGAGCTGCAGGGTACTCAGGTGCTTAGCTGAGCATTTTCCTGGGTACATGTGAACAAGGAGAATAACATTGGAATCCGAAGCACATCTCAAGGTAGGGAAGCCTGAAAGCACAGAGCAAGGATAATCACCTAAAGTGGATGGGTTTCTTCGGGCTACCGACAGTCTGAACAGAATAGAAATAGAAGGGATGATATCGCGGTAGAAACTTGTCACCAATAGGTATGTTTTAAATAAGGTTTATTTTGTTAGAATTACGTACAAAAGAAAGTTTTAGCAACGCGCCGAGCCGCCGCCGTACCGAGCCGCTGCCTCGCTGCCCGCCGTGCACTGGGACCGGAAGACCCGCCTCCCTCTCCGCGCTCCGCTTCCGTCTCGTCTCTGTTTTGCTTTTGTCTCGTCTCCGCAGACCAAGCCCCTCCCGTATAATCTGGGATTTCCCGCTACATCTCTCCATTTTGTCTAAATAGGAAGGTTTTAAACTAGGTATAAAACTATATATTATAGGGATTATTATAAGACAGTGTGTGGGAAAGAGGAAGGAACTAACATAAGTGAGGTCAAACTATTGTTAATAAACAATTATAAAGTGTAATTTAATATTTAAAATGTTGATATAAAAAAATGTATAGGGATTGTTTTAAGGCTGTTTATTTTAAATAATAGAGTTTTAAGACTTGAGTGTCTTTGTTGGAATGTGAAGTAATAACAACTTTAACTATTTAATTTTTAACAATGTCAAGACTTGAGAAGGAAAATATATATTTAAAGTTGGAAGTATGAAGTAACTTTTAGAATATAGGAGAAGACAACGACAGTTAACTATTTGGACAGTCGTTTATCACTTTTTTGTGTAATGGGAGCATTTATCTTTGTGGCTATTGGCCTATGATATTTGACAAGTTTTTATAGAAGCAGGGTATTTTTGGTAGGACTGTCTTATTTTGGCTAGGCAGGCTTTGGCAGTTTTTATCTTTTATTTTGCAGGTCTATTTCGGACAGTGAGCACGCTGACAGCAGTGGGCGCAAATGCAGTCTTTTGTCCCTCAGGCCATTATTAGCCAAACTAAATAATCTCTTTGTAAGATGTTTGTGATGTTCAACACCACCTTGAGAAAGGAACGGTGATATCAGGAGTTGTCATGTCTCTTAACGCTAAATTTGAAATAACGCGCCAATTATCACAATAAAAACTTGTCACCAATAAATATATTTTAAATAAAATTTATTTTATTAAAATTACATACAAAAAAAAGTTTTAACAACGCGCCGAGCCACCACCATACCGAGCTGCCGCCGAGCTGCCCGCCATACACTAAGACCAAAAGACCCGCCTCCCTCTCCGCGCTCCGCTTCCGTCTCGTCTCTTTTGCTTTTGTCTCGTCTCCACAGACCAAGCCCCTCCCATATAATCTAAAATTTCCCGCTACAGGATGAAATGTCCCCTCCCCACCCCTGGCCTGGACCCTGTTCTTCCAACCTTCGAACTCTTACAGCATCACCTGCTCCTCTTGGTACTTGTGCCTGCCAGGGTTCCAAACAGAACTCACGCCATTAGGCCCACCTATAATCTATCATCTATACATCATCTCTGTGTCTTTCTGTCTGATTATATGTATCCATGGTCTTCCCAACTTCCAAGTTTTAAAGTAACTTACATGTAACTATTTTGTTACATTTGTTGGAAGATGGGCAAGCCATGCCACACAAGTGGAAACCAGGGAATATCTCTCAGCAGTTGGCTCTCCCTTCCATCATGTGGGTCCCAGGGTCAAACTCAGGTCTTTAGGATTTGCAGCAAGTCCCTTGACGCACTGAGTCATCTCAGCAGTCATTCTGTTTGGAAAGGAAGGAAATTGGTATGGAGTGAAGTAGTTCTTTGGATTTTCATCTTCACTTGGGCTATTGACATAGGGTCTGTTCCCACCTCTGGGCACTGATCAATGGCAGGTTTTGCAGCTCTGAATCAACTTTGCAATCATGACGGAATGATGGACATGCTCCAGTTTAGCATATGACAAATCTACGACACCCAGTAAGATGGCTGTAAGGAGCACTTTCTCGATTACGCTGTCTGAACTCAAGGGATTTAATTAGACCTAAACTCATGCTAAGAGTTGTGTGTCCAGCTACCCTCACAGCTGTGGTCCTATATCTCTCACTGAAGAACTGCTTTTCTCTGTGGAGCCTTAGACAACACCTTCTGTCTTCACTCAGGGCTCTGTGAGAGCACACTGCTAAATCCAGGAGGGATGAGTTTCTCTCAGCCCTTGTCCTGTCCTTTGCAGATGACACTGTCTGCAATCTTGCATCAGTTATTTGTTGTCTGATGTTCCCACTTAAAATATAACTTTCACAGATGGAGTCCTGAAGTTTAACTGACCAAGTGATGTGTGCCGTGGATTTTCTTTGTCTGTATATCTGTCTCTCTGTCACTTTTTCTCACCCCCACCCCCCCACCCCAAAGTCATCAGGATAGCTTGTCTACCATCCCCACCCAGAGCTTTGCAGGGTTGATGTGAATTGGGGTCAGGGATCAACCCGGTCCAGACACCTTCCACAAACCAGCTTCCATCAGGTGAACTCAGCATTTCCACTGGGCAATGCAACTGACTTTTATATATGATCACATTATCATAGATATTTAATAAGTTTAGGGAAGGCCTTTAAATTTTTGATTGGATGGAACATAATTAACCAGGAAACTCTGAATCTAAGGAGTGCCTCTGGTAGGTCAAACACCAAACACAGTTTTACATGGCTATCAGCAGCAACCTCCTTAGACAGCTAGGAAGGCCTTTGTTCTCACGTTAGCCCCACCACCTCCCTATTGCTGTTGGACTGAAATCTCCAAAGGATTGTACACGCTGTTTGGTTGTTGTTCCTCTACCCAGCCATGCCCTTCCCAGTATGAGTTTAACCCTTACACTAACGCATCACATACAGTGTTCCATCTCTTCGTGTATCCTTTGTCATGTCCAGGTTTCATTTACATCAGGGTCTGCGTCCCAGTGCGCCACGGAGATGTACAGGGGTACCATGGCCTGCTCATCAGAACCACGTCCCAAACTTGGCTTCCACCTGGCACCCATCTCTCCCCACTTTGGTCCAGGATCTCTGAGTTAGGGATTCAGAAGGCTTTTCCGCTATTGTCTCAGGATGGATATATGACCTACACCAAACCCACCAGAGATATTCTTTGTATAAAACAATGTGTTTATTTATTTTTATGTGCATTGATGCTTTGCCTTCATGTATGTCTGTGTCAGGGTGTCAGGTGCCTGGAACTGGAGTTTCAAACAGTTGTGAGCTGCCTTTGTGGGTGCTGGGAATTGAACCCTGGTACTCTAGAAAACCAATTAGTGTTCTTAACTACTAAACCATCTCTTCGGCCCTAGAGAGATTTTAAAGCTTGGTTTATAGGTTACCTACAGAGAAGCTTGGCAGTTCTACCACTTCCAGAACAAAATTGGAAGCAAAGCCCAGAGACTACAGAAGTACTGAGTGACTGCATCTAACCATGCCTGATGTCCTATTTATCCTTCACCCTCATTTCTTCTCTTAGACCAATCACAAGGGTTTGAACATATCCACACAGAGACACATAAATAAAAATAATTCTTTTAAGATAATAAAATAAAATACCATTAAATAAGAAAGAAATTCTCTGAGATGCAGGCACCCCACCACCACCACTATATCCCTAGACTGAAGCATCTACACACAAGCAGTGTGTCCATAGCTATTTAGGGTGACAAGGCCATCTCACACTCATAGGCACTCACTTAATGCTTCTCAGATATATGCAGTGGCATGGAAAAATTACATCTAATAACATGGCTATGCTCGCTGAACTAAATTGCCCAAGTTTTTTATTTGATGCAATTAGGAAATAACACCATCGGCCAATTTATCAGGTAGAAAGTTCTAGTGGGCACATTTGTCTTCATTTATGTGTTTCTTACATATCACTTGTCCTTCTGGGAGAGAAATATTCAAAAGCATTCATGTTTTTGTATTGAATATGAGGCAGAGCTCCTAAAGACTAATTTTCCAGATTACTTATTTTATATTTTGTGTCATTAATTCCACATGTGTGAAAAACACATAATTATACCCACCTTATTAGTACTGAATGAAATTCTGTATTTTTCAAGTGCACTAATAGGCAAGTTGGCACTAGACTTGTGTACACAAACAAGGTTTCTGAACTTCAGAGTAAATTTCAATTATCTCTCTTTACCATCAAAAGTACCCAGCAAAGTGCCAGGACTCTGCATTTGACAAATGTTCCTACTTTCCACCCCCTTATTACAGTGGGTACCCCAAGAGGCAAATACCTGTATTGCATGCAGGACTCCTTGTAATTATACTAATGGAGTGGAATGTTTGCAAAGAAGCAGTTCTCTGCACTCTAAGATGCACTATGAGAACAGAACTGTGGAGCCCAGCAGGGTTTGCTCTGAAGGCACCTGAGCATGCTGAGGGCCCTGAGAAGTCCTACAGCGAGGAAGACTATGGACCAGCTCTCCAACAGAACTTCGTGGTATTCTCCATGAGAATCAACAGCCCATGAAGAACCCTACCAAGTTCACACCACCTAGACATTGCTATTACCTGCTAGAGAGTAACTAAAGGTTTTGAGGTTTCTTTATCTGCTGAATAGGAGTGTGGTCTGTTGTAAAAGGTTCTGGCCCAGACTTTCTGAGCCTGGATCAAAGGTTTGGTCTTACTCTCAGCCCGGCTTAGCATCAAATAATCGCATATATGTTTATATTATTTTATGCTGATTGAACTAAGGTTTAGGCATATAATTTGCTAGTGCTTGCTCTCAATCTAACCCATCTTGTTCAGCCCGGCAGCTCGGTACCTTTGCTCATAGCAGCATTTCAGCTTCTTTCCCCTGAGTCTGCTGCAGTCTCTCTCCTCATTTTGCCTGTGACAGCTCTCTGGCATCTGTGTCTGATCGGAGATGTTCCTAAGTTTCTTATCCTGGTAGTCCCGCCCACACTTCCTGTTTGGTTTTGGCCAATCAGCTTTTACTAAACCCATAGGTGGGACAAATTTTTACATTACCAGCATAATCCCACTACAGTGGTCTGTTTGTTTGTCTGTTCTTGGAGATGTTTCAAGGATCTAACAGTCTTTCCACCTGGTCTTCTTTTCCATGTGTTCTCTACTTTTTTTGTTGTGCAAGTGAATAAAAGTCTGTCTTTAAGACCTCTCTCTGGGGGCTGGAGAGATGGCTCAGCGGTTAAGAGCACCGGCTGCTCTTCCAGAGGACCCGGGTTCGATTCCCAGCACCCACATGGCAGCTAACAACTGTCTGTAGTTCCAGTTCCAGGCAAACACCAAGGCAAATAAATAAAGTTTAAAAAAAAAAAAAAAAAAAAAAAAAAAGACCTCTCTCTGGACCAGAGAGTGTGCTCTCATGGGGACTGGGTTGTTAGCTTCTCACTAGATTCAGAGTCACTCATTTGGGCTCCATCCTATGGTCCCTGCAGATGACCAGGCAAATCCTCTACCTGTTCCATGTCCTCCTGAACAGCTTCTTCCTTGTGGTGCTGGTAAGGTTTAAATCTCAGCTTGACACAAGTGGCCTAGCTTGAGAAAAGAGCCTCAGGTAAGGGGGTTGCCTGGAACAGGTTGGCCTGTGGGGTGGTCTGGATTGTTGCTGTGGGAAGACTTGGCCCATTGAAAATGGCACCATCCCCTGAGTTTGGGTCCAAACTAGACAAATGTAGAGAAAGATAGCTGATAGATAAGCAGCAGGCTAGCAAGGATCCATGTGTCTATTCTCCCTTGGCTCTGGCCATGGATGCAACACTTTGAGTTCCTGCCTTTCCAGCAATGGTGAACTGTTCACTTGGAACTGTGGGCCAAGTAAGTCCTTTTCTTTTCTAACTGTCCCCTATTGTCAGGCTGTTTATCACAGCAGCAGACATAAAGATAGGCAAGTCATTCTTAATCAAGTGTACACCACCTACTGATTTCCAGAAAGAGAAAACGAAGATCCTAGTGGATGTTCATAGGGCAATGACTAAGACACAGATTCAGGCTATGGCTGACAGCCCTGGCCAAAAGCCAGGATTGTCCTCAGCACAGGACTCACAGATCTCCCACAAGGAAGACTCTGGGTGATAAGGACCCATCAGGCTTCCTGATTTCAACCTCCCTTGCTCAGCCTCAGTCTTGGTGAGAATGGAAAGTGTGTTTATGTCCTCAGTCCTGTAGGAACAATAGGGAGAAAGAAAATGCATGAAAATGGCCAGGTGCCTTAGCAAATCTTATGACTGGCCTATTGCTCTTTCTTGTGTAGGATTGTGATCCTGGCAAGAGACTCATGAAATACCCAAATGGTGAGAGTACAGATGAAGACTGGAATCCTGGGAACTGCTATCCATGCTTCAGCACTCTGGCTCTCCCCTAGTCATAAACAGGTTTGTTTTATCAACATCTTGAGATGCTGCCAGGGGAAGATAGCAATCAATTGAAAAGCATGAGTCTAACTTAGAGGTACCAGACATACCACAGCAGAAGCAGCATTGTAAGTTGAGGCCATCCTGTAATCTAAATGGTTTATGTCCTCTAATATATACAGAAGTCAATGGGATTCCTCAGAGTGTGGAAACTATGTCAGGATCCAGACTCTTGAATAGATGTGAGAGTGGAGAGCATGAGTAAATACTTGGCAGACAGTCCCTGCTGAGGAGAGGAATGTGCCCTCATAGAAAGATCCCCTTTCTACTTACATAGCACTAGATCTAGAGTATCCCACCCTGGGGTAGAAAATCAAGCCTTGGTGGGCTTCACTGTCCTTCAGAGAGTATTGGCATTAGCTTTAACATGCTAGTCACCATGTCTTGCCTCTGGAACATCCCACAGTCCTCTCAATGAATCCTTCCCAGGATCCAGAAATGCCCACTTTCCAGTCACATCCCCTCCTACCACACGACCAGACTCCTGTGGCTGTTTCTAACATTCATCTGATTTTTATGTCTTTTCAGGAGTGTATTTGTTTCTTCTTACTGATACAACAAATTATCAGAGGCTTGTAGTACCACAGATGTTATTGCCTTACAAATCTGAAAGTTACAAGCCTGTAAGTCAAGACATCAGCAGAATCCGCTCCCTTTTATGCCTGCAGAATGAATCATTTCAGTCTCTTTTCCAGGTCCCAAAGATTACCTACTTTCTTTGTCTCTAGGCAGCATCCTCTCATCCAGACTTTGGTTCTATATGAACTTCTCAGACTCTCATTCCATTGCCTTCTTCTCCTGAAGTTTCTGTGGCCAACTCCCAAGGATCATCAAAAATCACCTCTCGTATTCAGATCATTCAGGGAATCTCTTTGCTGAATGAGGAAACATGCTCAAGGGTTTTGTGGCTAAGGTATGTCACACCCACCTCGATCAGCAAGGAAGACGCAATGCCAAGCTCTTCTTTCAGCAGTTTATTCGGGAACCTTGATTTCTGACTTCTTCTGACTGACTGACCAGGGGGAAACCCACCCGCAACCTAAATAGCCTCTGGGCAGCCAACCCTAGTGTGCCATGTGGGCATCACCAATAGGCCCAGGTACGCGGAAGCAAGCCAGATTCTTAGCCTTAGCCAATTATGGAGTTGTTTATTAATGAGAGCACTCACCATTGGAAAGGCGAAGGGCAGAAGCCAGCGCCATCTTTAAGGCACGGCTGCACACAGCTCTCTACAAAGGTAGTCATGGGGATGTTATTCTTCTGACCACAATGGACAGGGACAAAATGGTGCTGGATCGCTCTCTGCTACTCAAGGCCTGCTGTCCACCACACTGTCAGATCTTGCACTGTGTTTTATTTTCCCAGAAATTCACAAAACTGGACCCCGTGGACTTGGATGGAGCCATGTGACTGGTTTGGCCAATGAGTTGAGAGCAAAACAATACACACTACTTCCTGGCACGAACATTGGGTTTTTACTGTGAGATCTTCCAGAGTCTTCTTGTGTCTCCACCTGGTGTCCAGATGACCAGCATCCCTGTGTGCCATCAGAGATCAAGTACAGGATAGCTAGCTACATCTGAATTTTAAAAAGCATCATGGCCAGTGCCAATACTCTCAAACTTGTTTATCTGAAACTCAAGAGGAACTGTGTGTCTAGTTTGCAGTTGCTAAGTCTAGCAATGCCAAGTGCAAATCAGATACAAAAGTCTACTGATGTAGTGACATGTGGGGTTGTCTGTCACCAGCATAGACCTGTCCTTTCTTCTCACCTGATGTGAGATGTCTTTGTGCATGCTGTGAATAGCATTGGATAATAAAGAAATTGTTTTGCTCTATGGCAGAACAGCTTAGAAGCAGGCGGGAAATCCAAGCATAGATACAGGGAAGGAGGGCAGAGTCACAAGAGATGCAATTCACTCCCCAAGAAGCAATATGTAATGAAGTACAGGTAAGCCACAGGCCATGGGGCAAGACAGATTAATAGAAATAGTTTGAGTTTAGATGCCAGAGCTAGCTAGCAATAAGCCTGAGCTATAGGCTGAATAGCATGTAATTAAAATAAGCCTTTGTGTGATTATTTGGGGCCAAGTGGGGCTGAGGGTCCAAACTTAGACTAGGGCAGGCCACAGGCAGGAGAGATTCATTTGGACCTAGGGCTGGACGGCTCAGAAATTTTGTACTATACCCACAATCAGCCCTTGCTTAGACAATCATCAGCATAGAGACCAACAGCAGGGAAGCTAGCCTTCCCAAGTAAAAGAGCAAGTGCGGTTATCAGCCTAAGAACACAGCTTCATCTGCTGAGCCTGTATCATCCCTGACCAGCAGCTGTTTCATCATGTCCAGGTGTCCACAAGGCACCTACTACATAGGCCAGGCTAGTGCAGTTGTAGGTGACTTGTCTGTCTTAAGCTCACTTATCCAGAACTCAGACCAGAGAGATCCAGTGTTGGTAACACACAGAGAAGCCCCAGCTATACATCCAAGTTCTCTCCTTCAAGCATGTGCAATGACATTCATTCCTGAAAAATAATGTCAGTCACTGGGCAGCAGAATACCAGATGTCATGTTTGCAGAAATCCTGAAGGGTGGAGGCCAGCCATGAGCTACCCCAAGTGGGGCCACGGACAGCTACTTTAGACTTCCCTGGACATGATTTGAACTGTGACATCTCTTGTCTCAACCCCTCTCTTCCTTCCCCAACCCCAGACCTACAGAGTCCAAATCTGAGTTCTGAAAAGATCCCTCAGTGGTGCATTCAGAAGCATCAAGTAGGATTAGTGATCCTCAGAATTGACTGTACTTTAGAGTGACGAGGAGACTCTCACACCCATCTCCTGTCTGGACCTAGACCAAAAGTATCTGACTTAACGTCTCTGGGGCAGTTGCCAGCTGCAGGAGTATTTTAAACCATACATGCAGTGATTTTGATGTGCAGCCAGGCCATCAAAGGTGTCCTTCTGTAGGCTTCTTTCTGCACTGGGCCAGGATCAGCCCTTCCTGTAAAGAACACAACATGCCTGTGAAGCTGAAGGTCACATAACCAGAGCTGTGGAGAAAAAGGTATCCCTGAGACGAAAGGACTGATAACTGGATCCCCATAAACAAGCATACATTCATACGGTCTCATTAACATACAGTCACACGCTGTGTTTATAACGATAGAGTTGCCAAAAAATGGGCGTCAGTAAAACAAACCGTATTGTCACGATGGTTATTATTATTGTAACAAAACTTTAACATTTCCTACCCCTCTGCCAATGCAGTCACAATGCATAATGCATTTGCAATTGCTTCCAGCTGTCTCCTGCTCTATGAATGAGGACATTTTGGTACACACAGCTTTCAGACTGCCTTGTACATTTACATGAGAAGCAGTCATCTTCCCATTCATGAGTAGAGGCTCCTCTGAGGAGTAGGAAGAGCATGGTCTCAACTATGGGAGGAGAGCATCCTCTAGATCCAAGGAGGCCCACAAAGCTGAATGACAAGTAGATGCATGCAGGGCAAGGCAAAGTCTGTGTCTACAGTAGCTTGAATGTGTTTGGCCCCCATAATCTCATCCGGATGTGGTACTACTGGTGGTGTGGCCTTGTTAGCAGAAGTGTGTCACACTGTTGGAGTTCGCTTTGACAGACCACTTTCTATTGCCTTCTGGTAAAGGTGTAGCCAATACCATGTCTACCTGCATGCTTCTATGCTCCATGCCATGATGACAATGAACTGAACCTCTGAAACTGGAAGCTGTCACTTCAATTACATGTTTCCCTTATAAGAGTCATCATGGTCATGAAGTTTCTTCACAGCAATAGGAAGCCTGAAACAGTGTCAAACCTGAAGACCAGTTTCAAGCTCTTCTTATGCCCCAAGTCCTGGGAAAGTGGATGAGCAGTCTTCCCGTGTCCTTACCTGCAGCAAAGAACCCATGTTGACTACATCAAGTGATCATCATGAGGTCAAAGGGAGCAATGCTCAAATATAAGGTGTGCTGAAACAGAGGGGACCTGTAGTGTAAGGTGACATGCCATCATAAAGACAGAGAAACTGTTGTCTCCCATACCTTTATACTTTCATGTTTTCTCTGAAAATTTGGAGAGGAAAAAGGTTGGGTGGGATGGACGGGCGGGTTTGTGGTAGGGAGAATGGATGGATGAAGGGTATATGAATAGGCAGGATCGATGACTTCATATATGCATGTTGAATTCATAGTTAAGTGAGGAAGAGTATTTAAAGAAATAGACAAATGGATGACTAGACAGATGAATCAATGGAAGAATGGATGGATTGCTGGGTGAATTAATAGATGAGTGGTGGAATGAATGTGTAGAGGGAGAGGTATATGGGTAATACCTGGATGAATAGATGGGTGGAGAGATGGAGATAGATGGACATAATAGAATTTTTTAAACTTTATTTTATGTGTATGAGTGTTGGGCCTGCATGTGTGTATGTGCCCCACCTGTATGCCTAGTACCTGCAGAGGTCAAAAAAGAATGCCAGATCCTCTGGAACTGGAGTTACAGAAGCTTGGGAGCTGCCATGTTAAGTGTTGGCAGCAGAACCCAGCTCCTCTGAAAACACAACCAGTGGTCTTAACCACTGAGCCATCTCTCCAGCCCTGTAGATGTACAGCATCTCACTACATATCTTACAACTCACAGTTCTAAGTCAAGCATTCATATACTTTTCTGGTGTTATAAAAGCATTCAGTCTGGCCTGCAGGCCTTTGTTGCCACCAAAGTGGTTATTCCCACACTCACCTTCTCTTCCGCATACTCCACCCCCTCAGGCCCACGCTGGTGCTCTCCCATCCCTATTTCTCAGATCTTACACTCCGTGGCTGTGAACTATGATCTCCTTAGGATGACAAGTCCAATTCCTAGGCCTTTTCCTTGAACTCCCTTTAGTCATCCTGGTGAACTCACACTTATTAAGTACTATTAAGCCATGTTATTCTAATGACTACCCTACTATGGGAAATGTTCTTGGTCATACTTTCCTGAAGATATTACCTAGGTTCCCACTTGTCTGCTTGCCCACTGGGGAGATTGCAATTTGAGCCCATATCTTCTGACTCTCTTCTCCGGTCATCAGGAATGGTCTAATCCAGAGGACTATTTCTGTCTACAACACAGAACATGACCTGGAAGCTGAGAAGGGCAGCTGCTGAGTGTTACATCTTAGCATCCACACCCTATCGCGGTAAAAACTCGCCCTGAGATATGTTTATAAACAGGGTTTATTAGGAGAAAATAGCTTACAAAACAGAGCCGGTTTTAGGAAAAGATGACAGGATGAGGTTGTTGCGCTTTATAATCTTGTAATTTAGAGGTAATGGTTTTTTTTAGTGTTTTAAAGTCTTTTATAAATGATTTTTTTAATAATTTTATAGAATGGAACATTTTTTTAGATTTTATATTTATTTTTTTTATTATTTTTTGTTTAAATTTTTTAGAGTTTTTATTTATTATTTTAAAATTTTTATTAATTTTTTTTTAATTTTTTATTTAATTTTTTAAAATTTTTATCAATATGAAGTCTGTATTCTTTTTTAACAAAATTTTTATTTATTTTTTTAAATTTTTTATTTAGTTTTTTAAAATTTTTATCAATGTGAGCTCTAAATTTTTTTGTAATCAAAGTAGACTTTTTTTTATGGAAACAATGAGTTTTTGGAGTGTCTTAATATGTTTATTTATGTCAGACATCTTAGCCTCATGTTTTTTATTTTGAGATGTCTTAAAATAGCTAAGTATGAAGTATATTATTATATAAAAAAGTAAAAAGACTCTTGGGTGGAGATAACCTCTAAATGTGTAATCTTGGAAATAATTTTTTATCACCATTGTGACAAAGTGAGAAAAATTTTGAACATTTATTTGGTAAGACATTGTAGAAAGGAAAAAAAATATGTAGAAAAGAAAAGGAAGAAAAAAATATATTTAGATGTAATGAGAACTTATAGCCAGCAGATGTCGCTATCGTGATCAGCAGCGGCAGCAATGGTGCGGGGAAACAAAGTGGCGATTTGGCTGGGAGGGTGTTTTTCAGATCTTTTAATAAATTTTACCAGGCGTGCTCCACTAGAACAGGTCAATCTGTCTCTCAGGAGGTCGGCCACGGGCAGATTCGTTTTTGGTTGTTTATAGGAGGCTCGTGCGCAGCTGGTAACCAAAGTCGTTTAGACCGGCTCTGTGGGCGAGTGAGGAACCCGGCGGGTTTGTCAAATTAGCCCCACGTTGGGCGCCAATTATCGCGGTAAAAACTCGCCCTGAGATATGTTTATAAACAGGGTTTATTAGGAGAAAATAGCTTACAAAACAGAGCCGGTTTTAGGAAAAGATGACAGGATGAGGTTGTTGCGCGCCGGAGCCTTTTTAAGGAAGATTTTTCATCCCCACGTCGTACGTCCGAACTCCCGGGCAGCTGGAGCGAACTGCGCACTCGGTCGGGGAACTCTCGTGAGAGAATGACGACTTCTTGTCCTGGTCCCCTCCCTCGAAGGTCTACTTCCAAAATCCTTTTCAGTTAACCACGCCCAGCTCGTCTCCATTCCTATGATCGTTTATATATATAGTTTCTAATTTCCCGCTACAACACCCCTCTGTTCAAGTTTGACCCTTGCCTGGACTGTGCCCTTTGTAGGCTAAATCCCAAGCAGAGTGAAGCATGGTGGCATTAGATTCAAGTCAAGGCCCTACATTACATTCCTTCAGTGTTTATAATTTATCAAACTTTTGTTCCCAAACCATTGGATTTTCTTTGAGTATAGAGAAACCTATGCTCTGATTTCTGAAAATAATGTCATAAACAATGTATGTGGCTTCATTAGGGTGTTTCCAGAATGTGAAGATAGGTGTGAAATTGCCTTTACTTAGAATCTTCTGGGGTTTTTTTTCTCTCAAGTCACTACATTATCTCATCCACACCTGGTCTGACAGCAGTTCCCACAGCACCTCTTCTTTCTATATCTTTTCTGAACCTTCATCCTGAGCTGTCTCAGAGCGACTTGCTTCTCACACTTCTTCCTTGACTAACAGGAAATGTGTGTGAGTTGGTCAATTAGTCCTTCGTGAGTCTGGGCACCTCAGAGCAAGGAGAATCGGAAACAAACCAAGGGAGTCTTGGTAAAACCACAAATCACCAGGTGAGGTGTGGGAACAAATGTGGCAAACTGTAACCCAGCCAGAGAGGAACCCTGGACAGCTTTTGGGAGGGCTAATATAACAGAAAAGTGGAGCCACAAATTCAGTTGAGCAAGTAAGAGCAATAATTATAATTTATTGGGTGTAAGAAAGAACACTGACTTCAGACATTTTTAATCATCGGCACTAGTATTTGACCCCTGCACTCACATAAAAAATAATAAAATAAAGGCAGGTGGTACAGCAGTGTGTGCCAGTAAGTTCAGTACTGAGGAGGTGGAGACAGGATACTGCCATGGCCTTACTGACCAACCCATCCAGCCAACACAGAGAGCCCTGAATTCAGTGAGAAAGTCTGTCTCACTGGAAAAGTAAGATGGAGAGGCATGGAGGAAGACACTGATGTTCACCTCGGGTCTCCACATGTGGTGTGGTCAGTGTCTTGTGAATATATGTTCCCATACAAACCCTTCAGATCCTTAAAAATCCCAAGACTTACCATTTCCCCTGCTTATATTTGTTAGTCATTTTTTTAATTTGAAAGAAAACGAAACATAGCCAATCGATTGTGCATTTTCAAGCACACACACGCTTACACTCACACACACAAACACACACACAGATTCACACACATACAGACTCTCACACACTCATTCACACATACAGATACACACACTCTCACACACCTAATCTCTCTCTCTCTCTCTCTCTCTCTCTCTCTTAGGATCCTCCATCTACACAAGTGGGAGGTCAGACTACAGTGCCCTTTCTGGTTTGAGGCAACATGCTTCAATTTCAATTGCAAATCCCTGGGACTCTTTTATGAATTACATTTGGTTTTTAAAGGCAGAAGAGTGCAGAAGTCAGGAGATCATTTACAGAAGACATTTCTTAATGCACATAACCAGGTCTTATGGTAAACAAAACAAGGCTGCTCAAAATCTTCAGAAATCTGAAGACAGCTCTAAATCTCAATTGTTCCAATGTCTGAGGTTTGTAGAGTTCCTTAGCTGGAGTCCCACAAGAAAGCCAGCTCTTTGTGTTTTGTTTTGGCAGAAACAGAAAAGGACTCAGCAACTCATGCGGTGAAAGATGCTTGGTTGTAGCAAGCTGTAATGAAATATGTATACTGTGTACTTAATAGAAACCAACACCTCCACCAGAAAAGGAAAAACATCTTCCAATTCAAGAAGTGCATGCCTGAAATGCACGGACATGGAAGTTACCTTCAGTGCATGCGTCTGTGTCTAAAATGTTCTAAATGTAGGGAAAAAAAAAAAAAAAACTTCATCAGATTTTATCTTAAATTGCTGGTGGTGTTTTCTGACTCATGGGTGGGTTTGTGGTCCTGGAGAGGTGCCTAGACATTGTAATTCCCAAGAATTATAATTAACACAAAAAATCACTCATTTATTTACATTCCCATTTGAACAGCAGATAAATTATTTGCTGAAAGCCCCTTAATGATTTTAAAGTATGTAATTATCTAGCACACTGGTCCTACTTTTGGAGGGTAGAAACTACTACAAAATGACACCCCCCCCCAAAAAAATAGACTTCTTTTCTGACAACTCTTGCTAGACATATCTTTTATGACTTTTAAAAGTTATATTGGTTTTTTAAAATATCAAAATATTTTATGCAAAATATTTCATTTTTAAAAAAAATTCTATCTTGCTCTTGGGAGATCATACGTGCGATTGTTAAAGACACACTGCAGATTGCAATAAATTCTGAAATTAACACTGAATATATTTTCATATTATGTTTACATATGGGTAGGTTTTTTTTAGACTCCCTATCTTTTTTAGATTTATGAGATTCTCTACAATAAGATTTTGTGTGAGTATATTTAAATTTCATATGTGTATATATTTATATACACAGAGAACAAGATTACATACTTTCCTTAATTTCTCCCAGTCTTAAAAACTCATAAAATATTTAAGCAGTTTCTGAACCAGAATAGAAATGCCTCAAACTGTTGTTTAAAATGATACCCAACCTTCACCTTCCCATGCTAATGGATGGGGCAGCTGGAACCAGGAGGCATATCAATCAAAGGAATCAATGCTTAGCCTGCTCCCAGCCCACCCCTCCCCCTCCCCTGGCCTTAATCCAGCTGTTTATCCAATGACTCACTGGTTTCTCTCTATCCGTCATCCCACCATTGAAACCTCTGGCCTACAGAGTGGGAAGAATGGGTGATCAGCCAATCGACAAACAGCTAGAGAGCAGCGGATTCAGAGGATAACCTGGCTCCTTCCTTCATTCATTCATTTCATTCTGACTGGGAACTGAGTATGCAGGCATGTCCTGGGAGTTGCTGACAGACACAGGGTTTCAGAAATCACAGTGTCATTAAGGAAAACATGTCACAGTGGATATCCCCACCCAGAATCCCATTGTGGTCTTTGCTGCAGGTTGAGGTGAGCTAAGAATAGGATCCCCTGTGAGGTGACCTGTTTGCTGAGGAGAGCAGGTAGCAGGTGAAAACACCAAGAGTGGTAAATGAGAGAAGTGTCATACGTAGAGGCCCTAGTTAAAAAAAAGACCTAGGATATTAAGTCAAAGGAGGTGGCTAGTGCCACCTAGAGCTTTTCCTATGCTGGGATTGACATTGGAAAGATGAGCAGAGACACTATTGTGCCAAGGTATTTTTTATGTGATCCTTATTGCTATTGAAGGACTAAGTGACATGGATTTGGTGGGAACATGTCCACCCCTGTGTTTCCAAAAGATTGTTTAACCATCTGTGTAGACAGGGGGGACACAATTTAGAGGCCACTGGACCATTGAAGATGACAGATTATAGCCATGATAGTTTAAGTAAGAAATATCTCTGTTGTAAGAAATTTCTGACCTGACTTTTCTGACCTGGCCCTGAGGTTTTGGACCCACTCACAGCCCCACTGTCACTTAGCACCAAATGATCACACAAAGGTTTATATTAATTTTACGCTTATCAGTCTATGTCTCTGGCATATTGAGAGCTAGCTCTTGCTCTTAAACTAACCCATCTTGTTCAGCCATGTGATTTCGTACCTTTTCTTAGAGCATAATTTCAACTTCTTTCCCCTGCTGCTGACAACTCATCCAGCTCTCTCTGGCATCTCTGTTCTGTACTTTCTGTTCCCAGAGTTTTCTGAGTCTGGTAGCCCTGCCCACACTTCCTGTCTGCCTTCAACCAATCAGTATTTTTATTAAATCAGACAATTATCTACAATGTAACAACATAATCCTACTACATTTCCCTCTTTTTTCTTTTTAAAGCAAAAAGAACCCCACACAGGCCAATCAGGATGAAATTAATATAAGCATCTGTGTGTTTCCTTGGGACTTTGGAATTGCTAGTCCAATTAAGCGGTGGCGGTTGGTCTAAACTGGGGACTAGGTGGGCCAGAAACCTCCTGTTACACTCTCTTTTTGTTCCCCCATTATAATGACTTATAATCAATACTATAAACAAAGACAAACATCCATAATCCATTTGGGGGGAATGTGGACATAGTTCTCTAGGCTACTTCCTGCTGAATGGGCCACTGACAATCTCACAGGGATCCAAAGAAAAATTTAGGATTATGGACAAGTCCTTAGTATAATAGTCCCTAAGGCTGGGTAATCTCGGCTAATCTCCTTGAAGTAGTTTTGGATGCAGAGCTCAGAGAAAAACTTCAACAGAGGTGTTCTAAAATGCTGAATCATCTGGGCCATCCATTTCCATTGGCAACTTTTCAGGGGGTCTTCCTCAATCAAACTTTATTTTCTTTAACTAGGAAAAATTCCACAGCCTCTAATTTTCTGTAGAAATAAAAAGAAAATCTCTTCTCCAAAGTACCATATCTTTTCATTTCAATTTTAAAGTCAACTTATTTATAAAACATATAGGTAGAATTAATTCAGCAGCATTTATAATCAAATGGCTTTTAAAAGCTTTAACTACTTCATTTTCAGTCGAAAACCTTAAAGACAAGACAATAACATACAGTATCCAGTATCCAAACACTCTTTGTAATTTCCATCTTTACGTTTTGCTTTTTTTTTTTACTTTATTTCTTTTTTAAGGACTTTCTCTATGCTTTTTTCTTTTCTCTCTCAAGCCTACTTCTATTTTTAAACACAGTGTAAACCATTTAGAGGTTTTTTTTTTAATCTGTCTTTATTGTTTATCTCTTATTTCTTATCTTTTTCTGTTTCTGACCACATCTTTGCTTGGTTAGGGTAGCTGACTCCACCCAGATCCCTCTATTTCTTTCTGTTTCTCATGACACTTTTAATCTACCAAGGTGTGGCTAAGGATTAAAGGTTGGTTAGGCTGGTTGGCTGGCTCAACCCAGCTCCTAGTCTAGCTTCATAGACTTTAGTTTTTTTTGCCAAGATACTGGTTCTGAACTGATGTTGATTCTAGAAAATCCCAAAAAAACATTGTGGCCCTCTAGTTAAACTCAGAACTTATAGAGGTCAGGTGATAATGGAGTTTTAGTTGAAGTCCAACTCACAGTCCAATGGGTCCCTGAACTCATGCTGTGGTTACTTTCTCAGTCCTAGAATGTATAATTGGAACAGATATACTTAAAAGTTGGTAGAATTCTCAGATTGGTTCCCTGTACTATGGAATGAGGGCATTGTGGTTGGAAAGACTACACAGAAAACTTTACTAGGGTTTCCTCTGCCAGGGAAAAGAATGAATCAAAAACAGTATGGCATCCTTGGAAAAACTGCCGAAATTAGTGCCAAGGGCTTGAAAGATTCAGGGGTGATAATTCCCATCACACCTCTCTTTAACTCTCCTATATAGACAGTGCAGAAGACAGAGGCATCATGGAGAATGGTCAGTGACTGTCACAAATTCAACCAAGTAGTGACTCCAATTGAAGCTGCTATACCAGATGTGGTATTTGAGTAGATTAACACATCTGGTACATCAATACAGCAAGTATTTTTTTCTTGCAGTACCTGTCCATAAAGACCACCACAAGCAATTTGCTTTCAGTTGGCAAGGCTAACAGTATACCTTTACCATTTCATCTCAAAGATATATTAGCTCTCCAGCCCTGTGTTATAACTTAAAGAGATCTTGAACATCTGCCTCTGCCATAAAGTATTACATCAGTTCTCTATATTGATGACATTATGCTTACTGGATGAAGTATGCAGAAGGTAGCAACCATTTTGGACTTGCTGGCAACACATATGTGCATCAGAGGATGACAAATAAAATCAACCAAAATGCAAGGACCTAGCTTCGAGAAGGGTCTGAAACAGGAGAAGGCTTTTCAACTGGTCCAGGCTGTTGTGCAGGCTGCTCTACCACTTGGACCATATGATTCAGCAGACCAAATGGTACTTTGTGTATAAGTGGCATATAAGGATACTGTTTGGAGCCTCTGACATGCCTATAAGTGAATCAGAAAAAAAAGATCTTTGGGATTCTGGAGCAAGAGTGTACCATTATCTGCAGACAACTATTCTCCCTTTGTGAGACAGTTCTTGACCTGCTACTGGGCCTTATTGGAAACTAAATGTTTGACAATAGGCCACCAAGTTATCATGTGACCTGAACTGCCCATCATCATAAGCTGGGTATTCTACCAAGTCATAATGCAGGACATGCACAGCAGCAACCCATTAATAAATGGAAGTGATGTATCTATGATTGGGCCTGAGCAGGTACTAAAGGCAAAAGCAAACTACATGAAAATTTGCCCAAATGCCTTCGGTTTCCACTCCCATTACAAAGCTATCTGCCACCAAGCATGCACCTAGAGACTCAAAAGGTGTGCCCTATGGTTAGTTGAGGAAGAAAGGACCAGGGCATGATTTACCGATGGTTCTGCACTTTATGCAGGCACCACCCAGAATTGAATAGCTACAGCTTCAGGACAAACCTGAAAGACAGCAGCAAAGAGAAATCCTCACAGCGGGAAGAACTTTGAGCCATACACAAGGTATTAGGGTTTGTTTGAAATAAAAAGTTGTCAGATGTGTGATCATCCACTGACTCATGAGCTGTAGCCAATGGATTGGCTAGATGGTCAGGGACTAGGAAAGAGTCCTAATGATTGGAACAATAGTCAGAAAGACATGTGGAGAAGAAGTATACAGATAGATCTTTCCAAATAGGCACAGAATGTGAAAATATGTATGTCCCAAGAAAATGCTCATCAAAATGTGACTTCAGATGAGGAGTAATAATAACCAAGCAGATAAGATTATCTGTTTGGTAAACAGCCTCCTTCCCTATCCATCTGTATCATAGCCTAATGGGCCTACAAACAAAGTGGCCATGGTGGCAGAATAGGCTGGACAACATGAACTTTCATTCACAAGGCTGACCTCACTACATTAGCTGCTTAGTTCCATATCTGCCAACAGCAGTGACAAACACTGAGGCCTAGGCATAGCACCATTCCTTGGGTGACCAGTCTGCAATCTGGTGGCAGGTTGACTACATTGAACCACTTCCTTCATGGAAAGGACAATGCTTTGTTCTTACTGAAGTAGATACTTATTCTGGTTATGAATTTGTCTTTCTGTGTGTAATGTTTATATCAAAACCACTACTGTGGATATATAGAATGTCATATCCACCACCATAATGATATTCCACACAGTATGGCTTCTGACTAAGGAACGTATTTCACAGCCAGAGAAATGCTACAGTGGTCCTATGATCATGGAATCCACTGGTCTTACCATGTTCCCCACCATCCTGACTCAGTCAGACTGATAGAAAGATGTAATGGCCTTTTGAAGGCACAGTTGCAACACCATTTAGATGGCAGCAACCTGGAGGGCTTATGCAGGGTTCTCCAGAAGGTGGTATGTGTGGAATCAGCGTCTAGCATATGATAGTTTCTCCCACAGTTAGGATGATGGGTCCAGGAGTGGAAAAAGTAAATACTTCCATTCACTATCACCCTAGTGATCCACCAGGCATTTCCTTCATCCTGTGCCTATGACCTTAAACTCTTCTGGCCTAGAAGCTTTGGTTCCAGAGTGGGAAGTGTTATTGCCAGGAGCCACGCAAACATTCCATTGAAAGAGAAGCTCAGACATCCCCCTGGCCACTTTGGGCTTCTGATGCCCTTAAGCAAATAGGCTAAGAAAGCAGTGTTAGGAGGGATGATTGATCTGGATTACCAAGGGCAAACTGCACTGCAGGGAAGAAGGATAATGTCCAGAGCGCAGGAGATCCTCCAGGGCATACCTTAATGCTACATTGTCCTGTGACTAAAGTCAATGGAAAACTACAGTAGCCTAATGCAGCAAGGCTGACCAAGGGCACAGACCTGTCAGGGATGAAGTGCTTCCTGAGGGTGAAGGAAATACAAAATGGGTGGTAGACAAAGGTAGTTACAAATACAATCCAAGGCCATGTGACCAATTGCAGAAGTGAGGATT
This sequence comes from Sigmodon hispidus, assembly GCA_004025045.1. Lineage (NCBI taxonomy): Eukaryota > Metazoa > Chordata > Mammalia > Rodentia > Cricetidae > Sigmodon > Sigmodon hispidus. The sequence continues at coordinate 80,782 of PVIH01003615.1, forward strand.
ATAATTGAGATTCATGCTTCTCTCATATTTTGTTAAGAATCTATTTGAACACATACTCATTTTCCTTCCTTAACTTTTTTAGCATGTGCTGCAACATCAATTAAGAGAATATCAGTGGTTGTCATATTTAAGTTTTAGCTAATAAAAGATTGTCCCTCAAGGGCCATTGCCACCTACTCAAAATTTATAATGTGTTTGTGGTTGTACGAGGAACAGTTATATCATATTATCTATAATTATGTAAATAAGTATGTAATACACATTCTATTATGTGGGATACTTATAGCATGTTAGGCATAATTATGACCTGGTTATTGTTTTCACTTGAAAGTTAAGCATGACATAAGGAGATATGATTGTGAGTCAAGTTGTCAAGGAGTGGATTTGTGATGGCTGTTCTTGGCTGTCACCTTGACTACAAGTGGAATAAACTAAAACCCAAATGTCCGAGCATACCTGTGAGAGATTTGTTTTCTTAATTAAGTCATATGATGTAGGAAGACCCACTTTAAATTCAAACCTTTCAAGTGGGAAGATTCACCTTTGATCTGAGCCACACCTTCTGCTCACAGTCTATATAAAGGACAAGGAAGAAGAAAGGCTGCCCTCACTCTCACTAGCAAATCCATCCCTTCCCTGGCATTAGTGCCTACTTCTTCAGGATTACTGTAGACTAGCTGAGCCATCCAGACTCAGACTGAGCAACCACTGCATTCTGGGACCTTCCATATTGGTAGACAGCCATTGTTGAACTGGCTGGACTCCAGCCTGTAAAACTACTCTAACAAATTCCATATATATATATGTATATATGTATATATATATATATATATTCTCAACATCCTATATGTTGAGAATCCTAATATACCCCCTCCCAGTGACCTCTACCTCACATTTGTGATGGAGGATGTGTTGTTCTTTCAGCTTCCTGCTTGGCTGCCTGCTCCAGGCCTCTCCTGCCATCATGGACTCTCCCGCTGGAACCATAAGCAAAATAAACCCTTTTCTTCTGTAAATTGCCTTGTCCTTGGTGTGTACTATGCAGCAACGTAAAGTGAGATGGAGAACATTGAGAGGAACTGCCTCTTCCAGAAAGGCCACTCAGGCACTGATAACCTCTGCTCACAAAGCAGAAAATAGTTGTGAAATACATACTTCACCTTTCATATCTGTTATGGGCTCAGTCATGTCTCCACTAAATTAATGTGTTTCCACATCTCTGACTGTGATTGTACAACAGGTCTCCTAACCTAGGGGTACACAGTCCAGGACCCCTGGTAGATTCTCAGCTTTCATAGAACCCTACACATGCTAGGATGTTTCCTATACACCCATCCGTATGAAATTTAATTTGTAAGTTAGACATAGTAAGAGATGAATAGTAATATTAAAATAAAATAAGAATAATATATTAGAATAAGTTATTGTCAAAATCATTACCATTGAATTTTTAGCTGTTATTAAGTAAAATGCAATTTACTTGAACATAGCATCGCAATGTTCCAGCCATCAGTTGGTTAGTCAAGAGTGCTACTGAGTAATTAGCATGGATCTCATTCTACACATCTTGACCAGTTGTGGGACCCTGTGTTAATTACCATCTGAATTTCAAGTTCAACATATCACTGTTTCAAATCTGAAAACAGTGTAGAAAGTCAAATAAACTCACAGAAGAAATATCAAATTATTTTGAAATTGTTATATATACACATAGATATATACTACCAATACCACAATAATATGAAGATTTTTGTTTAAGCATTTAATTGTCTTTTGAAAGAGACTTAAATCATAAGCAATCTATAATATCTTTCTGTGTGTGCAGTTTTCATGTATGATTTATGGTTTGGAAGATTATAGTTTTCATTGCTATATCTTCAAGTTCTCTTACCTTTTTCTTGTGCAGACAATTGGATGCCACACAGTGATGTCATTGAGCACAATTTTGTCTTCTACATTGTAGCTTTAAGCTTTCGTCTCTGGAGGGTTGGCTTGGCACTTTGTATATGTCCATTATTCCATTGAACACCTTGGCTATATGGAAAATAGCTATAATAATTCTATTTTATTTTATCTTAGTGTGGGGTGTGTGTGGTAATGTGTCTAAGTTATATGTATATTCTTGCCCAGGTGTGTGTGATGACCAGAAGGTGATAATAAAATGCTCTTTTCAATAACTCTGCAGCTTGATTTCTATTTTACTAAAAATCTTTAATGAAAACATAAATACATCTTTTACCCTCTTCCCTGCCTACCATCATACCCTTCATGTGCCCCTACCTCACTCTCTCAAATTGATGGCCCTTCACTGGTCATTATTATCTTCTGGGCTCCTGAGACACCTGCACACGCATACCCATAGTCATATAAATGAAAAGAGTCTCCAGGCTCACAGGAACAAAGCAAAAGCCCAGTTCCCCCACTGTGTTTACAAGCACAGGTGTCACTGTGCACTCTGTGGAAGACCACAGGGCATGCCCTCTAAATCCATTCTTTTTAAATACTTTCAACCTTCACCAAAGCAGAGAGAATGCTATAATGCATCACAGTGTGCTGTGCTGTGATTGGCTTTACCAATCACCAGCACAGTCGAAATCTATTTTCACTTCTCCCCTCCTCCGTGTTTGCTAATGCAGGAGACTGGAACTCAAGCCTGGGCTCATGCTAGGCAAGTGCTCTACCACTGATTCCCATCCCAAGACCTTGTTTCTTTGAGTCATTCTATCCTTGCAGAACCTAGGCTTTCCTGTGACTCACAATCTTTGTCCTCTAGCTTTGAATACGTGATGGATTCTCCAGCCTCCATCTGCAGAGTGCTGGGAGTTCAGGCAGGTATCACCATGCCAAGGCCCAACTTCATTTTAAAACAAATCCCAGATGCCATATAAATTCCTCCATCTCTGTACTGCCATTTGCGCAAACATGTTGGAGGTGCCTGATTGAGGTCCTGATTTGGCTCTAAACATAGGAACATGAGTTCTTAGTAAAACATGGTCCAAACCCAATTTTGTCCAATTTAGAGATATCATTTTAACCAACATCCAAGCTTTGCTTTAACCACAAGTGCTGTGTCTTGCTAATGCTGTCTCATAAAACTAATTTTTAGCCTTGGTTTCTCTAAATAGAAAAAAAGCCATAGACACACGAAGTCTTTTTTAAAAAGCATATTCAAAAGCTCAGTTCAACACTAGGGCCTTCCTGTTTTGCTATAAGAATAGTTAATCTTACTACTCCTGATTCCTCCAAGCATAATAGAATTTTTGTTTATTTTATAGGTTTTTTTTTTTTTACTAATTCTTTGAGAATTTCCTACAATGTATTTTATCATATTTACTTCTTCTTGCTCAACCCACCCCAGATCCACCCACCTTCCCTGGCCACCCAACTTTGTGTCCTATTTATTTTTTAAATCCATTGATTCTTAGTTGCCCTGCCCATATGCTCTTGGCAGGAGCATGGTTGATTTACCAGTGACTATATCCTTAAGAAACTGACTCTTTCCTCCAGCAGCTACCAAATGTCAACAGCTTCTTGGCATGGGGTGGGACTTCCTGGTCACCTCCCTTCTCTATCTAGCTTGAGTTACCATGGGTCTTATGGAGAAGTCAGATCATAGGAAGTGCAGGACATTTCATACTTAGTGTGAGTAGTGTATGAAGAAGACTACATCTCTCAGGGAGTACACAATGGAATACATGACCAAATACCTCTCTTCCTAACTGCAGAAAGTCAAAACCTCAGCCTATTGGAAACTTGTCCCCCTTACTATCTCTTAGGCTAGACATAAGGGTTGTAGGTCTTAACATGTTATTTTAATTGATGCATTAAAGCATCAAAAATGCTACACATTAATTGTTACTGTGCATGCATACACTGTGTGGTGTTTAACTCAGATTCAGTGTCTCAAGCTCTGTAGTCACAGGTCATTTCTTTTCAGTGACATTGAATGATGCATTACTGTACCTCTGGCTTCTAAATCACATATCTCAGATTCTCAGTGAACACAACCCAATCTCTCCATGTATTTCCAGATGAAGAGAGGGTAAGAGAATCAATCTTGATGAAGACATACACACACACACACACACACACATGCTGCAGAGTGTCACCTTTTGAGCAGCAGCCAGCCAGTGTCCTGGATGAGTGTCCATCTTTCAAGCTCTCAGTCTCCTGGCCTGTGAACCAGTGTTGAATATAAAGAAGAGAACTGTGTATGTGTGGTTCTCAATCATCCTAATGTTGTGACTCTTTAGTACAGTTCCTCATGTGGTGGTGACCTCCAATAATATTTTTGCTACTTCATAACTGTAACTTTGCCAATATTATGAATCATGATGTAAATATTTTTGGAAATAGAGGTCTGTCAAAGGGGTCATAGAACCACTGCTACAGAAGCTAAATTCTAAACAACTGTGGAAGCTGTGCTCTGGTTGTTTTTGTCAACTTGATACAAAGCTAGAAGGATCCTCAATTGAGAAGATGCCCCATCAGCTTGGCTTGTGAGCATGTCTATGGGCATTTTCATAATTAATGATAGACGTGCAGAAACATGTTCCACTGTGAACCCTACTCCCTGGGTGGGTGGTCTTGGAGTATACAAGAAAGCAGGCTGAGCAAGCCTTGAAAAGCAGGTAAGCAGTGTTTCTCCATGGCTTCTGCTTCAGTTCCTGCTTCCAGGTTCCTGTCTTGAGTTCCTACCCTGACCTCCCTTCAAGACGGATTGTAAGCTTTAAGGTGAAGTAAATTTCCCTTCTCATACTGCCCTTGATCATGGTGTTTATGTTGATTGTGGTGTTTATGACAGCAGTAGAAAAGCAAATCTGGACATTGTCTATGACAGGTACAGCTCCGGGAGCACTATGAGAGAAGGAAGCAATAAGCTCTACATCTCATGTGCCTGTGGAGAAGAAATATCAGGTTTGCTGTGCACCACTCACTCATCACTAGGCCAGGAACTCAGGGCCTCAGCTGCCAACACTACATCCTCCATCTTTCTGGAGCCATCAAAGATGGGGTGCATGTAGCCAGGTGTGTAACTGTATCCAGCTCAGTTCCAGCACACAGTTTTTACTACCCCAATAGTAAAAATGGGGACCAAAAACATTAGGTGGAGTAAATGTTTACTTACCTTAAAAAGGAAGCTAGACTCATGTTACTTGTATAAGACATGTTGGCAGGAGGCAGAACTGTGGAGCAGGTAGCCATTTCAAAGCCAGTAAAATTTGTTTTAAGGAAGCATGTGTGTGACTTACTGTCTGTGTGACTCTGAGTAAATCATAATGACTCTGGGTCTAGGTTCTGTTATCTTTCAAATAGTTAAGTATTCCTACTTACAGAGTTATTATGTCATGGTCCAGACAGGCCACGTCTAGCTTTACTTAGAACACAGACATTCCAAAACGTTTTCCAACCGTGTTTATTAAAATGATGAATGTATACTTGTGGTGACTGTCCAGTGGTTCTCATTAACTTGGAAATGAGTGAAGAAATGAGAAAAGATATGAGGGGTGGAAAATCCAGGTTCATCATCCATCCTGAAGAAGAGGAAAGTTTCCAATAATGACACGGTATAAACAATAGAAGTGTCACCTGGGATATGAGACACTTGGACTCAAGAAAAACAGCATTCAAAGTGGTCAAAATGGGCTCTAGTGTGGCACATACATAACCTTAAGCTGTGGGAAGTCTAGACACACAAATAATAAAAGGAATCCTACTCCGTCTCAGAGGCCTCTCCTGGCTGCCTCATGTGGTCGCTCTGCTCCATTTGGGGACTTTATGGTGTCCCCTGCAAGCCTGACCTTGCATTTCCCTGCAGTTCTCTTTACATAACCTCTTGGAACCTGTGGTTATTCGTGCATTACCAAGGAGATTGGTTTTCTGAAGTGGGAACTGCCTCTATAAGGCTATAAATACCAAGCAATTAGCTTCTCAAGTACTATATTATAAATGTATGCATGACACATAGGTGGCCTCACATACTGGAGGATGGGAACTCCGGAGAAGGGGACTTTATTTTAGATGTGAAGCTGGGGGGATAGAAGGCCATAAACAGTGAACCACCTTCCAGTCAGCCAATCTGAACATTGTTTTCATTATGTTCTCCATTCTCCAAATCTCTGATTCTGTACAAGACACTGTGTGGTATATGGTTATCAGAAATGCGTTGCTCAGAGGCTAAGTAACAAGCAGAACTCTAGCAAAGAATCTCCCTGGGAAGGGGAAATAGAGTAGATTTTGTAGGTGGACTGGGGATGAGTGTGAATGGGAACCAGAGGGACCAGGTTGGGGAAGGAACCATGAAGGAAGAAAGTACTGAGAGAAACAACTGGAATAGGAGGCATTTAAGAGGCAATATGAAAATATAGCACAGCAGACACTTTCTGGAACCTTTGAGGGTGACTCTAGCAAGGACTCCTAGTAATTAAGAATACAGAGCATGAACCAGCCATTTTCTGTAACCAGGCAAGGCTTACAGTGATGGGACTGGAATACCAACCCAGTCACAGAAACAGACACATACACACACCCATCCTGCATGTAAGATGTGCTGGGACAATGGTGGTACAGAACTTGTGGGAGTAGCCAACTAATGATGGGTGTAGCTTGAGGCCCAAGCCACGACAGAAAGCTCTGTGGTCAACACTGCCTGGATGATCAAGAACTGGAACCTGGATGCCTCAAAGACCTAGGGAGAACCAAACACAATTGATGAAATCAACAGCAACCAGTCAACGAAATGATTCCTAACAAGATTCTGATATACTCATAGATCGCTGCCTAGCCCAATTATTATAAGAAAGACTTCCTCTGGAAGCTGATTGGAGCAGATACAGCAGGCACACAGCCAAACATCAGGCAAAGCTCCCAGAACTCTGAAGAAGGGAAGGAAGGATTGTAGGAACCATAGGGGTCAAGGACATCAGAAGAACATGACCCACAGAGTCAACTAAGCAGGGCTCACAGAGACTGAAGCAGCAGTTATGGAGCCTGCAGGGGTCTGCACTCTGCATGTATGGTATAGGAGTTCAGCTTGCGGTTTTATGGGATTCCTAACAGTGGGAGAGGGGAGTCTGACTTTTGTCTGCTCTTGGGACCCTTTTCCTTCTACTGGATTGTCCCATCCTGCCTTGATAAGAGGGTTTGTGTCTAGTTTCGTTGCATCTTGCTATGCTGTGTTCAGTTGATATTACTGGGAGGCCTGTTCTTTTCTGAAGAGAAAAGGAGAAGCTGTGGATCTGGAGGAGTCGGGCAGTTAGAGGGGGAACTGGGAGGAGTAGAAGAAGGGGAAGATGTGGCTGATATATATTGTATGAAAGAAGAATAAATAAAAAGGAAAACCTTTTATTTCTAAAACAGAAGAAATGTGTTATTACAGGAGAGTAGATGAAACAACATGGGAAAGATTAAGCTAGTGATTGCCTGCTATATTATAGACAGGTTTTATGCAGCCCAGACAGGCTATAAACTAGACATTTTCCTGTCTTGCATACAGAGTGCTGGGATCATAGATGTATACCATCATACTCACAAAATATAGGTAAACGAGAGAATGGAGAAATGGCTAAGTGGCAAAGAGCACTGGCTATTCTTGAAGAGGGCCCAGGCTCTATTTCAGGCATCCACAGAGTATCTCATAACCATATGTAACTCCAATTCCAGGGAATTCAGCACCCTCTTCTGACCTCCAGAGGCATCACATGCGTATGGTGTACATATATAACATGCAGGAAAAACACCCATATATATAAATAAATCTTTTAAAACAGATGAATAAATAAATGTAAATGTTATTCCACCTTCAGAAATTAACATTATAGAAATGAAAAGAGATATAGACAAGAATTCTGTGTGCCTCCATGTATGGTTAATCTATAGTTGGCTGTGGTTGCAGTTCCCCAAATCATTCCAAAGGTGAGCAAAATGAGTGAATATGTATCAGATATATCTATGGAACACTAAGGCAGTTGGAGCTAGAGTTAACCTGCCTTGACTTAAAGAAAAATTAATATAGCAGAGGAGAAAAAGAGATGTTGGAAGCAAAGGAGAAAGGGAGGATGCCAGGCAGATGTCCATGTTCTTAGCAAAATCTTCTTCCCACTCCCTTTTTCCCAGGGCAGAGCCCAAACTCCTTTGGTTGGTTCTACCAGTTCCAAATCCCCAAGACAGACTTCTCATGCTCCATACAAGCAAAGGCTGACTGAATTGTTTGCACATAGGCTAAAAGAAGCCAAGAAATAAAATAGGAATAAAGGAGTCAGATCTTAATCATGATAGAAACCATTTTCTCATACTTACTCTGCCCTGGGACAGAGAGAAGGCATGGATATTGAGCCCAGAATTGAAGCCCACAGTGAGAGGAAGAAAGCAAAGAGTGAATATTGTCTGTGTTTATTATGCAACAAGCAATACATAACAAAACAATGACAATGGACAATAATAATATAGAAGTTACATATAAAAGCAGCCATATTATTGTTAAATGGGCATTTTAGATGTAATTTTTACTATTTCTTCATTTATTACTCAGCTTGCCTGTACTACAATGTTATTTGACATTTTTACTGGCGTCACTTAATTGAACTGTCACCATAACAGACTAAAGTTGGAATGGTTTCTTCATTGTTTTCCAGGAAAATGAAGCTGAGACTCTAGGGGTAAAATAATTTGCCCAGGGTCACATATCCATCCTTCCTAATCCAGACAAAACCAACTCTAAGACTCTACTCTGCTTGGATTTGGATTTGAAATTAGATCTAAGCTCTGTCTTGACATTGCTGCTCTCTGGAGATGAGACACTGTCTTCTGGCTGTGGCTGCTGAGCTTGTGTGCTTCAACCCATGGAGATTAGTGAGCATGATACCAAGTTGCTTCCTAAGTCCCCCAAAGGATGGCCGGCTTCTTCCTCATTCATCAGCACTCTCCAGAGAGAGGACACCCCATGGGCAGAGCTCCTTGTGTTAGGTAATAAAAAAAATGCTTTAACTTTCTAGAATAGGAGTCAAATGGCAATGGCTTGTTTAAGCCAGTGACTTTTCAGAAACAAAAGAGAAACTTCAAGGAAAGTTAAACTATCATTCAATAGGTTCAAAACCCTGCCTCTGTAAGCAAATAAATTTCCTTTTGGCTGCCTAGTAGTGAGGCAGGAGAATGAGCTTTGAGAAACCTTATGCAGAGGCTGTAAGATTCACATTTATGAGGCTGATTAGCATAGGAAACTATTTAGCAACCTGGGACTTCACTTGGTTTGATATATGTACCTACTCTTAATTTTGCACTTGGAAGCCTGAGGCACTTCCCTGGATGTATTACACACACACACACACACACACACACACACACACACACACACAATCTCTTTAGGCAATTATAAGAAATATACCCATGTCTTAGAGTTTCTGTTTCTGTGATAAATGCTATGACCCAAAGCAACTAAGAGAGAAAGGGGTTTATGTCAGCTCACAGTCATTGTCCATCACGAAGAGAAGTCAAGGAAAGAACTAAAGGTAGGAACTGATGCAGAGGCCCAGGAAGGAACACTGCTTACTGGCTTGCTGGCCATGGCTTGCTTAGCAGGCTTTCTAATGTAAACCCAGGCCTGCCTACTCAGGGTCGCACTACTCACAGTGAGGTGAGCCCTCTCACATCAAGTATTAACCAAGAAAATACCCGCTATAGACTTGTTTACAGGCCAATCTTATGGAAGAATTGTCTCAGCTAAGATTCCATCTTTCCAGATATGTGTACATTTGTGTCAAGTTAACAAAAAACAACCAGCACAACTGACCTGCTGTCACCTTGACACACAAACCCCCACCTATTAATCCATAGTCTTTTTGTCTTGTTCATCTCCAATATCCTACGTTAGTCAAAAAAACATTCTAACTTTTCAAAGACTTTAAAAATTCATCACTTTTAAAACGTCAAAGTCTCACCAAAATTCCAAAATCTCTCAGTTGTGAACTTCTGTAAAAATTAAAAACATGTTATATGCTTTCTTGCCTTAAGAGGAAAGAACCAGGACACAGCCGCAATCAAAGCAAACCAAAAGTAGACCCTACACAGGCAAAAAGCTCCATGTAGGATATCTGGGACTCACTCACAGTCTTCTGGGCTCCAAAAGGCTTAGCCTGCTCTACCTCCTTGGGTCTGCCACCATCATCTGCTTAAAGAGCTCTGAACAAAGGAATTAGCATCCCCTTCCCTTACTTACCACCAGACAAAGACAAATTCTGTTCAGTGCTATTCCAGTTGTGTCCAGCATGAGGATAGAAGTTTGATCCACCCTGAACTGGCTTTGAGTGTGTGTGCAGTAAGGCAAACTGTCCCCTAAGTGAACGTCTATAGAATGGTGGAGACAATTCTCTAAAAGGAAATAGTGTGACTGCTCCGATAAGAAGGAGAAAGTGAAAGATAAACTAATGACAAAACTGCTTTGACAGACCATGACAAGTGGCTCTGAGCCCAGATATCAAGGGCCACAAGTGTCCCTAAAATCACTACCCAAAAGCTTAGTGTATTTACACCATGACAAAATGAATTTATTCATTAATGTCATCCACAAATGTGCACAGAGAGCCCACTCCATCTCAAGCATGAAACCTGAGTCCAGAGAAGGTACCAGAAAGGCAAACCCATCTCGGAGCCATTGAGTCGGCTCAGCCAGGAAAGGTACTGCTCCTAAACCTGACAACCTGAGTCTGATCTCTAGTATCCACATAGTAGAAAAAGACTTGGTCAAGTCATCATGTGACTTCTGCACATATGGTTTGGTATTTGTGTGCATAGTCCCCAAATAAAATAAATAAATGTAAAGTACATTTAAAATGATTGTTTATTGAAACCACAAAATTAAAAAAAAAAAGTCTCCAGCCTGTGAAGTGAGGAATGAGAAAGATTTCTTTGAGATCACAGCTAGGAGGGTCCAAACTGAAGGTGGACCACAGTTCCTCAGATACGATTGTCAGTGTCGTCCAGGATGCCTGTCCCCCTAGGGGTAAGAAGTCAGATCCTGTTCTCATCTCTCAGTTTTGAGACTCATGCATATCTACCTTAATATTGCAAAATCTATATTTGGATGTTTAAAAAAACTAGGTTGGATGGGAAAATAGGCAAGATATAAAATAGTTACTAATTTTAACACATTTTTTATAATGAAGGCGCTGCTTTGAAAATCTTCTGTTCCCACATATGTGGATGATTTCACTTGACTTATTAACTTTAGTGGGACTGAAAGATGTTCCACACACACACACACATGCACACACACACACACATACACACATTACAAACACACATACACACATTACAAACACACACCACACACACATGCACACCAACAGCTCTCTTGCTCTGGACACAACCCTGTTCAGATGCTCATTACTTTGGTAGAATCCTGAACAGAACTGCCTTGGGTTAAGAGTTGAGAATGTGTGTGAGGAACTGCCTGTTGAGTCCCCTTCTCTTCATAGACTCAACCCCAGACAGAACAAGGCTTTGCTTAAAGGATCACCCCAGCACCAGAAAGCAAAAGACAAAAGATCCAGGCAGGTATGGCTTGCCTGGCAAGCATTTCTCAAAGTCCCAATAAAGCTCTCTAAAACCTAGTCAAGTCTACTCTTGTGATCAGGAGCCATGACAAAATCACATGGTGCTCCTTGGCAAGAAGGAAAACTAATTTCAAGATGGACTTTTAACCATCATTTGGGTTTCTAGTCCCAAAACACTGTGGGAAAGTCACCAAGGAAATCCTGCTGTTCTGTGTCTCATCATAAACAGACCTCCAGCAACCTCCCCACCAACTCCCACCCCCAGAAAAATTTGTGCTGTGTGAATGACAAGATTTGATTGAAAGGGCTTGATTGGCATCCATTTCCTCTGCCTCTAAGTCCTCTGACATTTTGCTAGAACCTGAAATTCTGCTAGACATTGACCCTGAGGAATTCTAAAGTCAAAGAAAGTCTTTTCCAGCAATTTATCAGACTTTCCAGCTGGGCATCCACAGTTTGGCACGAAGCACACATCTGGAAAGGTCTCTGGTCGCACTGAGCAGGAAAAGCAATGAGTATAGGATGGTCACTACAACTCCAGCCCTGTTCCTCGGCCTCACCATGTAACTGAGGAAGAGGAGACATCTTGGTCACTGGTCCTTACGTCCAAGACTAACAAGTGAGACCAAAGGCTGGGTCATTGCACGCAGGATGAGGTTCCAGTATATCCCTCTATAATGAAGTGAGAACAAACAAGTTAGCCAGTAAATGTGTGGTTAATACTGACAGTCAACTTGATAGGGTCTAAAACTGCCACCCAGAGATCAAACCTGCAGGTGTATCTGTGAGAGTTTCTGAATTGGGTCAACTGAAGCATAGGGTCCACCATAAAAGAAAGTGGCACAATTTTATGGGCTGGGACCCTCTACCGAACAGGAGGAATCCAGGAAAGCACTAACATTCCAGTCTCTCTGGTTCCCTACTGCAGACACAGCGGGGCCAGCTACCTCTCACCCCTGCCACCTCCTCAGCCATGACGGACAGAACCCTTAAACTGTGGGCCAAAAAAAGTCCTTCCTGAAGTTGCCTTTGTCAGGAATATTGTCATTGAGAAATGAGAAAAGCAACTCATACAGAATTCAAAACAGGTCAACTAGCAGATAACAGAAAAGTGCAGGAAACACTCACCCTGTTCTCTCATGGTGGGTGTCAGGTTTCCTGAGTGGAGTTGTACTCAGCTTCTTTCTGATCCTGAGTTTAACCAAGGAGATGTATCCACATCATAGCCAATCACACATGAAGGCCACTCCATTCCCTGCAGATAAAATTGAAGCCAGGAGGAGAGGGGGGGCGGTACCGGAAGTAATCCTGAGCCATCCTTGCAGAAATCAATACTCAGGGAGAAAACTCTTGAATGCAAGAAGTGGAAAGGACTGAGCAGGAGGCCACTTTTCTGGACGCCATAGTTTTTTTTAAAACTTCTTGATATAATGAAAACGCTCAGAGGAGGAAAAAGGACTCTGAGATTGGGAAAAAATCCAGGAGACATGTGGTGATGGAGAACTGGGGCCCTGCTGGCTGGTGAAGGGGCTTTAAGCTCAATCGTGAGTTGGGACCCAGCGGGCTCCTGGGCTGCTGGAAACCACCACGGGGCAGTAGCTTCAGGAAATACAGCCACAACAGATCCCAGAGACTGCTTTCTGGCTCCAGACTTCACAAAGCTGAAAACCCAGATGTGGGTGAATGTGATCACTTAAAGTACATCAATAAGTTTAAGTTGCTGTGTTGTTTTTTGTTTTTTTAAACAAACAAACTTACTTCATCTGGATAGATGGCTCAGCCGTTAATAATGCCCAGTACCCACATAGGTGGCACACAATGGCTTGTAACCCTGCCAGGAAGTATGAAGCCTTCTTCTGGTCTCTGTAGACACCAGGCATGCATATATGCATTTGCAGAATGGCAGGCATGCATGCACGCATACACATAAATAAAAAGAAATATTTATATTAAAAAATATTGGCACTGGAGAGATGACTCAGCAGTTAACAACACTGACTGTTCTTATACAGGACCCAGGTTTGAGTTCCAGTACCCACGTAACAGCTCACTACCATCTGTAACTCCAGTTCCAGAGAATCTGCCACCCTCTGCTGGCCTCTGTGGGCACTGCATGCATGTGGTGTGCAGATATGGACACAAACACTCACACACATAAATTAAAAGAATAGTTTTTTAAAGACCAGAAAAAGGCTTTAAGTCAGGACACACACACACACACACACACACACACACACACACACACACACACACACACCAATGACTGGCTTGATGGCTCACTTGGTAAAGTGGAACAGCCTTAAGAAGACCAGCAAAGACAATCACAGAAGGCCAATTAGACATCACAACCCTCAGAGAGTCCCATTTCCATTCAATGGCAGACTCACTCTCCACCAACTGAGCCTTCCCAGCATTGTTGATGCTGCAGAGGGCTACTATCAGCCCTTAGGAGTGATTTTCAATAAACTTCAAAATCTCTTCTGAGATGAGCTGACACATACCGTGTTCTCAAGTGCCAAACACTGTTCTGAAAGTGCAGAACTAAAGACATTAATTCTCAAACTGGCCCTAGCAATCTTCATTACCGTTTCCTAAAGAGATGTCTCAGTCCCTCAGTGGGTACTAGAGACTAAGGCTCATCAGAGTGTTCAGACACTGGCAGACTCTGTGGCTTCTGTAAAGAATGGGAGGAGCCTGGACCCATGTGTCCCTAAATGTATTCCCAGGCGGTGATGGGGAGCTGAGCTCAGGTGTGTTTGGAAGGATCTTCTTGGCGACTGATGTGGTCCAAAAAAGACTGTGCCAAAGCACAATTGTAGAACTAATGGGTAAGAGCCTATATCCCCTCTATCTTTACCAAGCAGAGAGCCTTGCTTGCCACAGGCAGGTTTCAAATTTGAGTGACAGGGAAAATGTTCATCTTAACACCCTTCCCCCCACCCCATCTGCACTCTGCCTCTGATGGGCTACAGAGATGAGCTTCCCCCTTCTACAGCATACTGTGACCAAGAACTCAAAGTCTAAAGGAGTCTGCTGCACCCCAGATTAGTGTGGTCTCTACAGTATCCACATGCCTTGGCCTCCAATCTTTACTGGTGTTTGATGCCAGGTGCTGGGTACCAGATGCGCTCCCATGCTAGGTGCTCGACCCCAGGTATGCACATCTAATACTCACAGCCTTTCAGATGCTGCCTTGATGCTCCCTTCCACATTAGTCTTCTCTCTATAACACTTACGCTGTCTAACATTACATGTAGTTGTATATCTAGAAAATGTTCTCCATGTCATGAGAACCCACACCCCTTCAGGGCAGGGGTTTCATTTGCCATGTTCCCTATAATTCTGTCTTTGTCAAAGTTCTAACCACATGTTTTCATTGCTATGGCAAAAGAGGTCTATTTAAATCATAGGCTGAAAAAATTCCATATTAGGTGGCTTCATGAGTTCTACCTTTGATGACAACTTAATTGCTGGATGGCATGGAGGAGGGGGAGAGGGTCATGTGATCTAGCAGAAAGCTAGTGATACCAAAGTCCTTTCTAATGTCTCCATTTGACCTAAGAACTTCCCAGTAGACCCTAGGGGCCCTAGCACTGGGCAGGTGGGTGACTCAGTGGAAAAGTTCTTACTGTACAAGCATGTAGGAGGGTAGGAGTTTGTCACTCCAGAATCTAGGTAAGTACCCAGCCTGATGATATGCCTGTTTCCCCACCACTGGAAAGAGATGAGGAGGTGGAACAGAAACAGTTGAATCCCTAGAATTTGCCAGTCAGTGGCCAAGACAATCAGTGAGCGCCAGGCTCAATGAGAGACCCTCTCTCAAAAAATAAGGTGACATGTGACAGAGGAAGACACCTAAAGTTGACCTCTGCCTTCCATACCTACACACACACACACACACACACACACACACACACACACGAGTACATGTGCATGTGTGTATAGCCAACATCCATACAACCTTCCCTTAGCATTGGTTCAAACAGACTCAAATAGCCTCAAAGACTATACATTGGGCTAATGTCTATTTCTTTTAGTAAAATTGTATGATTTTCCCCATAAAAGTTTATCCATATTATATAAAATGTGTTCCTTGAAAATGTATAACTTTTACAACATACACAGGCTTTGGGTAACGGTTCTTACTGGCCTTTGTGATACTACCCTTCACCATGGGCTTCATCATGCTACAGGCTGCACTAATATCTAGTGAAGTCTCATGCCTTTATTGTGGTTTCTCCCTGGGGTTCTCTGTATACTGTGATGCCAGCTTCAACTACCAACAGTGCCATCTCTTCTCAACAATAACGCCTTCAGGACAAGAATGCTCATGCCTTTGTCTCCTTGTTGCAGCCTTAAAGAGTCTGATCCCAACACTGGCCACCGAACAAGACATCTCTGATGGGCTTTGTCATCTCCTTTCACATTAACAGTATTCTCTGTGATTCAGATTTTTGTTAGAATGGCTTCTGGATTCTGTGATTAGATGGAGAATTTTTAAAAGATTGCTATAACTTGAAAACAGGTTTTTAATACAATATAGTCTGACTATAGTTTCCCTTCCTCCAGGTGTTCCCTGATTCTCCCCCACTTCACCACTAACTCGAATCCATACTTTCTCTCTTTTTTATTAGAATCTAAACAGGCATCTAAAATAATAATAATATGAAATAAAATTTTAAAAATCCAGAACAGAATAAAACAAACAGAAAAAAAAAGAGAAAGCCAAAGAAAAAGCACCTGAAATACATACAAAAGCTAAGACAAACAGAAAATCCATAAAGATAAAATCAGAAACCATAATATATAAGCTAGCAGGGCTCAGGGAAGTCTATGGAAAAAAGTATAAAGATTATAAGATTGATTTTATTTTTAATAGTGTGTCACTGTGTGTGCACATGGAAGTGAGGGTGCCCAAAATGTCCAGGAGAAGGAATCAGGTCCCCGGGAGCTGAGTTACAGATGTGAGTTGCCAGATGTGGATGCTGGGAGCTGAACTTAAGACTTCTACAAAAGAAGTTCATGTTCATAAAGTGTAGCCATCTCTCTAACCGCTAGATGTGGAATTTTATTCTCCCAAGATGATGACAAGTTTTTCCTTTATATTTGACGAATGCAATAAAGCCATTGATTTCACAAAGATTGACTGACCCTCCCTTCCTATAGGAAGCCCTCTTGTCATGACACTAAATTATTTATATGCTATTTGAGTCTACTTTGCTTATATTTTAGATAACATTTCAGCACCTATGTCCATGAGTGAGAAGTGATAAATACATAACACTGTCATCTTTTTTTAAATTTTTTTTCCTGCTCTAGTCTTGGTGTTAAAGTGCAGACAGTGTCATAAAAGTGAGTTGAAACGTCTCTTAAGGATTTCCTGGGACTGGGGAGATGAACCAGCCATTCAGATCACTTGAAGAGAACAAGTAAAGTTCCCAGCAACCATCTGGAGACTCACAACCACCCGCAACTCTAGGTCCAGGAGATCTGGTGCCCTCTTCTGGCTTCTGTGGGCACCTGCACTCACACGTAAACAAACACAATTTGATGTTTCGCCTGCTTGTATGTCTGTGTGAGGGTGTAAGATCCCCTGGAACTGAAGTTACAGACAGTTGTGAACTGCCATGAGGGTGCTGAGACTTGGGCTAGAGTTCTCTGGAAGAGAACTGCTTTTTATTACTGAGCCATCTCTCCAGATCCATGAAAATAAAATTTTAAAGAGTTTGTTCAGTGGAACTACTGGGCAAAATTCCTTCTGAACATCATTTGGTTCAACTATTTCCTTGCTGGAAAAAAAAAAAAAAAACATAAGCACGGATTTAGTTTCTTTAATGACTTTAGAAGTATTTCCTTTTATATTGGTTGTGAAGAATTATGGGGTTTTTTTTTCCTTGTATTTGGCCCATTTAATTGAAAATTTAAATTTATCCACATGCATGTTTTAGTCATCAGATCTGCATCAGTTTAAATTCGGTACCATCTTTTTATTCTAAAGCCATGTTTGTGTTTTTCTTTCTCTAGTTTTCTTGACTTTGCCTTGCCAGAGTGCTCTCTGTGTGCTTAGCGGAGGGCTCTTTGTGTCCTTAGTACCCTGTTGTTGTCTCCTGTGCCGTTGATATTTTTCATTGGTCTCTTCTTGTCTGTGTCCTTGGATTTTACCTGCCACTTTTTCTATTGTTGTAAATTATTTTTTTATTAATGCTGCCCTTTTATTTCCTAATTAAAGTCAGTCTCTCTCTCTCTCTCTCTCTCTCTCTCTCTCTCTCTCTCTCTCACACACACACACACACACACACACACACACACACACAAACACACACACACACACACACACACACACACACACACACATGATCTATGTATGCATGGGCTTGCTCATGCATGTAGAACCAGAAGTCAAGACTGTGAACTGGGTATCTCTCTCTGGGTCACTTTCCACCTTAGTTTTGGGGACAGTCTCTCAATAAGCCTACTCCCACTAGCGGATGCTCATTGAGTGGGTGCTAGGGGCATGCATATTTGCATGTACGTCCTTTACTATAGCTACGCCTGATTTTTAGAGGGTCTCTAAAACTATCAGACTCTCCTTGAAGTTTTTCTTTTAAATTTAGTGAGTCTGTTTCATCTGACTTTAGTAGAGTGAAGGAACTGTCTTGGGTGAGGGGTGTTAATATTACTCCTTTGTCTCATATTCTGTGCTTGTGTCAATTTGAAGCACACAACTGTCTAATCCTTACCCAATTTCTACAATGTCTAATTGTCAGTTGAGTATCAGTCCCTGCATAGATACTAAAACTAATCTACCTTTGAAAGAACATTCTAGAAGTCAGGCTCTTACCTAATTTGGACTAAGCTATTCCAGTCACAATTGTGATGTGATCTTCAAATAGGAGTCTTCTAAAGCACATGGTCTCCATCAGCCATGTCGCCATAGCAAGAGGAATTGGAATTTTCATTACTTTATGGAATTTGACTCTTCATCTCAGGTCTGGGGGCACATCAAGGTTCTTACACCACTACAGAGCCACTAAACTTTTCAAAACAGCTACATTTGGGTAAGCATTTAAAAAAAATATATTGTAAACAGAAACCCCACTGATTAAAGAAAAGAAGCACCCTCAGGAAGGCTCTCTGCTGGTGATGCTTTCTGCATGGGGGTTCTGGCCCTTCGGGGGACCTGCTCCTCATTTGTCCAGTTCCTTGAGCCACAGGAGGCTCAGCTGTTTGTGCAAATCAGCTGCTGGAAGTCAGTCCTGGAATTCTCTTCAAAGGTACAATTAACATGCCAGCAGGCAAGACTATGTTTTAAGAAGTCAGAGTTCAAGCAGTTCAGAACTTAAAAATGCTTTTACATGCCATCATTTAAAGCCCTTTTTTTGGAAATGATTAATAAATTGTTTTCAAGGCACCTGTTGCCAGTACCTAATTTTCATTGAGCAGTTTTCTGGAGAGCGTAGCCAAGTGTCAGTGTATAGTTCCTGCTTGATGTTGCGGATAATTTTTAGGATATTCTGAATGACATGTGCTAATTATTTAGTACAATAGCTAATTTTATGGCTCTGAAAGACTGTAACAGAGGGCTGTAATTACTTATAATAGGAATGTCTCGTTTTTTGTTAAAACCAAAGTGTGGGAGGCAAAAAGAAAATAAAGGATAATTTTACACTTTCCTCAGAAGAATGAAATAGTTAATATTTTCAGGACTTGGCTACTAGTAACACCGAAAGAGAAACCATATGTCCTGGACACCCAAGGAAAACATTGTAGCTTAGCAAAAATTTACAGCAGTTTCAAAAAAAATATGTGTTTAGATTTCATTTCCGAAAACAGATAAAAATCTTTGAAAAGTGTGTCTTGTGCCACAGCCTCCAGCAGAGCACAGTTCTCAGGAAGCCAGGAGGCAGGTTTCTAGATTTTTCTTAGCTAGGGATTGTGGCTGAGGGTCACTAGGAATGCAGTCCTGCTCCAACATCATTTTCTTCTGTGGTGATGCCGACCTGAAAAGAGATCACTTTTGCAGGGTTCCACTCAGTTTTCAGGACAGACAGACAGAGAGACTGAAAGAGAAACAATGGACATGAAAAACAAAAGCTGTGACCATTACACTCAGTTTGAAACATCTACACTGTCACACTCATGGCTTTGCTTTGGTGATCTCGTGCACTCAGGGCCTTCAGCAATAGAACCTCAGAGTCATGAACAAAACTAGAGCGGTTACCTCCAGCTTTTTATAACCGTGACGAACAGAAAGCTGTTTAAATAGAGAGAGATGGTATATTAAACAATGACACTTCTCATCCAGGGCCACCTCAATAGTATTCAAATTAGTCTCTAGTGGCTGAGCACTAAAGAAGGGACCCACTCAAGAATTAGAAAGACTAAATTTAAAAACCCAGAAAGATGTTTATAAAAATTATATGTGAATATAGAAAAAACCCAACAAACCTAGTCCTGTGTCAAGGATTTTTCGTTTTGAGTGGTAGATAAGTGCATAAAATATGTTCCCTAGTGGAATTCAATGTGAAGCTCTACCAATTCAGAATGGTTATGTGAGCTGTGCAGAAGTTTGTTGAAAAGTACAGTCTTTGAGTCTAGTTAATTTTGATGTGTGATGTTTTTATTTGCACATTTTTATAATAAAGTTTAAAAGGAATTCTAATAAAGCATATAGAAGCCACTTGTGAGAAGGTCAATATTTACATTGATATTAATTTTCCTGATGTTCTATAATGACTGCTTCTAGTTTCCACTAAAGAAAAATATATCATATATATATGATGCCAATATATTCATATGTATATATATTAATATATATGATATATATATATGAGTAGTCAAGAGCAAGAGGAACAGCCAGACCTGAGTCTCCCCAGAACCCATTTGTTCAGCGGTGTGGTGGCGTCTGTGACTCCCCTCTGAGCACACTGGTAGAGCATCCTCTCTGTCATTTCTGTCCCCAACGCTCCTCACATCCTGGTTCCCTTCACATCATTCTCGATTTTTCACCCTTGCACCTTCTCTGGTGCTGTCCCCTTTCTTGCTGAAGTCCCCTGCTGGAGAGCCCTCTGAAAGACAAGGACACCACTTGATTGTGACAGTGCTCAACTCCTGAGCACCAATAAGTCACAGATGTCAAGGTCAGGTGTGACCTCAGCTCACCTCCAATAACACAGCTAATTTTTTTTAATTTTTTAAAAAGTGTGTGTGTGTGTGTGTGTGTGCGTGTGTGTGTGTGTGTGTGTGTGTGTGTGTGTGTACACAAATGTAACTGTAAAAGATCAGTTTGCTAGAGTACTCTCCTTCTGCCATGTAGGTCCAAGGAACTGAATTCCAGTCACGAACTGAGCCACCACATAGCCTCATGAGCTGAAATTTTAAGAAGACTGTCCACAGGGGCTGGAGAGATGGCTCAGTGGTTAAGAGCACTGACTATTCTTCCAGAGGACCCAGGTTCAATTCCAAACATTCACACTACAGTTCATAACTGTCTGTAACTACCAGATCTAACACCTCACACAGACATGCATGCAGGCCAAACACCAATGCACATAAAATAAATTTTTAAAAAAGACTGTCCAGAAATTAGTATCGAGTATTTTGCTTGCTTAACAGTAAAAGTAATAAGGGATATGCAGGCTGTAACTCCATAATAGATCAGTGGCCTAATGTGTTCAAGGCCCCATACTTCAATAATGACAAGGTAAAGGTGCTTTCCAAAGGATTTAGACCAACTCCTTCCAAAAAGCAGAGAGGTGTGGCAAGTCCAGTGGGTATAGATCCTCCCTGTGTGTCAAAGGCTGGCTGAAGGGCAGTGTGAAAATGATCCTGACACTGAATAGGAATAAAATCTCAAGGGAGGACCACAGAGAAAATAAACAGAGTGTCAGGGTTGGGGACAGAGGCCAAGACTTTCTGAAGTTTCTTAAGCAAGTCATTGGTTTCGACTCCTTGTCTCATGACATGGAAAGAGGGACCTGTCTACCCAGTTTGCCTTGCGGGGCACTCCAGATGGGATCTGAGGACCACCTGTTCTAAGTGCAGGGAATAGGGAATGAGCAAGATCCCTGAACTCGGAGCTTGTGGTGCAATGGAAGAAAGGAATTCACTGGGTCCACGCAGTCGAACTTGGTCAGTGACATGTCCTGAAAATTAAACATGGCAGGGTGGAGATAAAGGGAGTCTGCGGATGGGGTGGGGAGAGAGGCATCTCAGGGCAACAGAGAAGAGCCCTTGGGAAAGGGCTTGCAGGGCGAAGGCCTGAGCCATGTAGGATCCAGACAACAGGCACAGTGAGAGTCTTCCTAGGCAGGGCAGGGCCAAGGCATACTGGAAGCAGCAGGCATATTGTCTCAGCTTCCAGAAAGCGAAAGGAAGGTTCCCCCTGGTGTGGACAGAGTAAAAGAGAAGGGGGTGAGGTCAGGAGAGCAGAGAAGGCCCAGAGGTTGAAGATCAAGCTGATGGGTACCACCAGAATTTAACTCTTTATCTCCTATAGTTGGGGTTCAGAACTGAAAGAAAACACATGGTTTTACTCACCCACAAAAGAATGATGAGGCCATCATATTTTGGCACAACAGAGAAAGGCAAACCGTTCTTTCTGTATTAAAAACAGAAAGGAGAGAAGCCGGGGCGGGGGGGGGGTGCATAGTGGGGGCGGGCACAGAGTAGGGTTAGGGATCCGGCAATGGATGTGACCGACCAGCACATAAACAACCAAAGCTGGGCGTGATAGCATGGGCTACAATCGCAGCTGTTTACAAGAGTGAACACTTCAAGGCCTGCCTGGGCTACTCAGTAAAACTGCCTCCTCCGTATCCAAGCAAGCAAACCAACGAAAACTTCAGGAGAGGCAGCTTGCTGGCTGGATGCTTGCCTAGCACAGGAAAAGCCCCGACCTCCATCCACAGCACTGAACAAGAAATACAGACAGACAGACAGACAGATAATTAATTGATTAATTAATTTAAAAAATGTAAGAAAGAACTTCCTAAGAGGATCTTTCGGATCCGGTCCCCCTCCCTTTCTTATTTCTGTCTTCTCCTCATCCTTCCCAACACCTCCTCTCATGTGCCAGCAAAAGTGCGTCTGGAAATGTCAGTTCCCTCTCTGTCTATTCTTCCCTGTGTTCTTCTGAGTTTGCATTATTTGTTCAGTAAAAACAGTGAAACCATGGAATGGACTGTTTTGTTATCAACTGCTATTGATTGTGAATAGGTCTTCATTGACTATGTTATTTTGAAGAAGAAAAAGAGGAAGAAAGAAAAGAAAAACATTTGGAAATGCATTCCTGAAAAACAGCTCCACAAATACTTTATTAGTATATTAATTATATGACTTCTGAACCCCAAAACAAATGTAACGATAATGTGAAATATGTCCGGCTGCTTTGCCAAATGCAGAACGCTATGATATGTCCCCTATCCCCTGTGCCAATAATATAAATAAGCCTGTTTTTTTTGTGAAGCAGGCCTCTAAACCAGCGCATTCTCTTCCAAATGGCCTTAATATTTATTGTGATGCCAAAGGAATGTCAACCTTATTTACAGATTATGAAGAAATAATTTAAGGCTCCAGCCAGCTTGCACTTGGGCTTTAACAAGTTTCTCAATCACAGAAATATTTATTTCGATTCAGTCGGCACACACAACCACCATCTCCAATAATGAGCAAATCTGATGAAGTTCTAACTATTTTAAGTCTTGTCAAAATATTTTCTGGTGGGGCTGGAGTCTTCCTGTGTACGAGTCACACTATTGATTAAACGATGCCATGGTAACCTTACCTTTTGTATCCGAAATTTTAACGTAAATTGTTAGCTTTCTGGAAGAGCAAATAAATCATTATACTAAATACAGGCTGTCAGGTGAGCGGAGTGCTTCGCACAACCTTAAAAATTAGGCGTCTTATCTGTGTTCTCTCTAGAATTACTACTTTATTTAGTAACACATTAAAATAGAGCCTTTGTCACAGGCTTCGTGGGAAATAGAAAGTTGAGGCCATAGGAAGACATTCAAAAGAAAAGAAAATTCCCACGATATAGGTGTTGCATGGGTGGAGTGAGGGGCTGTTGAAATGTTTTGGTCCTTGGAGTCATGATTCAAAAAGGGAGAAGAGGTCCCCTTAAATATGTCTATGATGAGTAAGGCTGATAGTGCATGCTTTTTATCTACTTACTTAGGAGGCTGAGGCAGGAGGATTGCAAGCAATGCCTGCCTGGGATACAAAGTTAGTTTGAGGTTGATCTAAACAATTTAGTGGAGTCTATCTCAAAATTATAGAATGATAGGTAAATGATGGATAGATAGATAGATAGATAGATAGATAGATGGATGGATGGATACAGCCCATCAGCCCAACAGTAAAGTACTTCTGGGCATACATAAGTAGCAAAGGATTTCAAAATCACTCACAGCAAATTCTAGCAGGTTAACTTCCAAGGTGTTCTGAGTGGACTGTCTGGCTCAGGACCAGCCTATATCTTAAGCCTGTGATGTGACATGGTCACTCAAGGTCATAAACCTAGCATCTCCTCCTCCTTTCAACTTTATCAGAACTTTTACTGCGTGTTCATTTTGCTTCTGTGACCCTCCAGAGTCACATTCTTCAGCACCACAGTTTTCATGTGGTTCAGTTCTTCTTTAAGACGGTCCAACCTGTTCAGTTTTAAAGATGTCTTAATTAGTCGAATCCTGATTGGGCGCCTTCCAAAGCTCCTGTTGGCAGCGTCTGATTTCAATTAACATTCCACTTTCACGCCGCAAATGCCCTTGCTCTCAGTGGGGCTTTTTTTCCTCCCATGAATGTGCTATTTTGAAAGCCTCCTCATGCCGTCTCTGAAATCTTACCGCTACCCCAAATATTTGAAGGTATGGGAAGAGAGCAGAGTTCTGTCAATGCTTTTCCATTTGCATTCTGGAGAAATGTCCATGACTATAAACTTCACACATATAAGGTGTACATATTATCCTGGTCCTCCAAAATCAGAAGCCAAACTCTTCCTTAGACTAGTGTGGAAGTGGACAATGAGGATACAGGGACACCAAATGACACTGGTTTGTCAGGCATCTAGTGAGGTGGTGTCAAGAGCTTTTAAAAGCCATGCGACACCACTGAGGTGTTGCCCACACTTGAGCCTGACATCATGCTCATCCTCCCTGTAGGTGAGGATGCCCGAAGTTTAGATTGTTTAGCTGACTGCCCATGTGGTCCAGTAGGCAAAGAAAAAAATCAATCTGCAGGAAAATGGATAGAACTGGAAAATATCAGAGTCAGCCACAGAACCCAGACTCTTTTCTGTTATATGTGAATCCTAGACTTTAATCTTTCCAGATTTTATCTTTACTATGTATGTGTATGAATGAGGAAGGGGTTATGAGTGGGACAAGGGAGAGCCTAAGGGAGTTAGCAGGTGGGGAAGGAGAGATGCAGGATGCTGCGGATGACCACCAGTAGGAGGAAGGGGTCCAGCAAGCTGGGGAGGAACAGGGAGGAGGCTGCAAGAACACGTCAGTTAAAGCTGTGTGTGTGTGAAAGTGCTGACACAGGACCCATCACACTGTTATGTTGGGCTTTTTTCCTTTTTAAAAAAATCCCAAAATTATCAAAGAAGTGAGCTAGTTGCAGGTGGGGCATGGTGGCCTATGCCTTTAATAACGAGGGAGGCAGAGTCAGGCATATCTTTGTGAGTTTGAGGCCAGCCTGGTCTACATAGTGCGCTTCATGATAGCCAGAAATATGTAGAGAGACCTTGTCTCAAAATATAAATAAATAAAATGAGAGAGAGAGAGAGAGAGTAGGAACTCAGTTGTGTCACATCTATACACCCATGAAAGCCGGGCTATAAACTAGAGTTTTGAGTCTCTACATTGAATATTAAGACTTACTTACACAAGGCCACTGTTGAGTCCCACTGATGAGTCTGGTGGCCCGAGCTGTGTGAGCCTCTCCCCTGCTCATTCACTTGTTACCACCCTCTTCTGGTGTCACAGAGCTGCTCACGGGTTTCAGCATGATGGCCCTTGCTGACACAGTGACCAGCATGGCTCTTTTCTTTTCTTTTTATTTTTTTCAGAGCTGGAGATTAGAGTCAGGGCCTCACATATGGCAGGCAGATGCTCCACTGCTGATCTAACATCCTCAGCCCTTTCATGCGTTTCTTTTGTTTTGAGACAAAAAGATGCCTAAGTTGTCCAGGCCAGCCTTGAACTTACTTTGTGTCTGTATTCTTTGCAGTTCTTAGCTGTGGATGACTGTAGCCCAGCCTCAGCACTAGAGACTACTTGGGCTCCATCACTCTCTGCCAGGGTCACACCCCTGTGCCCCTGGGGTCTTTAGCTGTTTCCATAATATCTTCTCCAGGTGTGACAAACAACCTCAGATACTATTGCAAGGACTTAATGGTGGCAAAATGAATATTATTATGCATTCACCCAAAGCTTCTATGTCTGATAAGACTGCCACATGTCACCTCTGCCAGTTAAGAACTTGAGATATGGCTAGCACTATGCTTTGACATAACAATGTGAGTATTTGGGATATTACACAAATTGTTATTAAAATTAATTTGTATGACCCATGTGGCTTGCATGATAATTCTAAGATAAAGACAGACAGTGCCATAAGCCTGATTCCAAGCTTCCACTTGATCACTAGACATCTCTAAAGTTCCAGCAGCTAATTACCACAACCACATCTCTTTCCTGCCTCTCCCCACAGTCAGCAGAACCTCTCCATCCTCCCATACTCCGGGTACCAATCTCCTCTTGTTCCTGCTACATATTGTTTATTCCTGGACCAAATCCCACATGCTACAGCCTTCTCCATCTCAGAGCATCTAAATGTGGATACACCTGTTTATACGAAGAAACTGGAAATGCACCAAAGTGTCATCAATTGTAAAGACCTACTTATGGTCAGTCTCCATGGCAGAAGCTGTTTTAGCTTTGGAGAGAATGTTTAAAAGCACCCGAGATATCCAGGGTGTTTATAAAAGCAGCACAAACTAGGACTCAGTATAAAAGCATAGTTTTGTGTCCATAATAAAAGTATATCTAGTTACACACAGACAGACGCCTGGTGGGGGGCATAGATACAGGAGCTGCAGATAGCTCAGTCAGTTAAGGGCTTGCTGCATGAGTACCCAAATTTCAGCCCCAAGCATCTGTGTTAAAAAGCTAGATAGACATCATGTTGCACACCTATAGTCCCAGAGCTAGGGAGGCAGGGATAACGACTTCACCTGCTGAGTCTGAGGCCAAGGAGAAACCTCATCTCAAAACAAAAAGGTGACCAAGGTCTGGGGAGATGATTAGATGGGTAAGGTGCTTGCTCTGTAAATATAAGGGCTGGAGTTTGATTTCTTAGTGACCACATTAAAAATTTTTGTGTGCATACACGTGCCTGTAACCCCAGAATTTTGAAATCAGAGAGAGATGGATCTTGGGAGCTTACTGGAGCCAGTCTAGCCAAAATGACAAGTTTTCAGTTTAGTGAGAGATATTGTCACATGAGAATAAAGCAGAGAGTAACAGAGATACTGGGTGTCTTCCTCTAGCCTCTGTATAAATGTGCAAGTACCTACCCCATGCACACATACACACGGAATGCATCTGCACACACATACATACACGTGCACACGTCTGTATGCATCACACACACACACAAATCTCCCTACATCACACATTCACCCACACACCTGCATATACCACACACAATGTATCTTTTCAAACACACATACACACACATACAGAGGTACAGAAGCGCATGGACAGAATAGATATACTCACAGTATGTTGACGTCTGGAGAAAAACAGAATGAATTGCAGTTTAACTTCGCAGTTTCACTTTGTTGCCAAGTTTTCTGAAAGGAACACATTGTTTCGGTGGGGAGAACGAAGGAGTGTGTGGCATCCACACATCTGTCCAGTGTAAACCCTGGTGGGCTGCTGTGGTATACAATCAAAACACAAGAGCTTTGAAGACAGTTTGTAAAAACAGGGCTCATCATCGTCACCCAGATATTTCCGTGATCTACAATGATTTTTGTCACCTTGGGGACACATGGCAAGGGCTAGAGGCATTTTGTTGTCACACTGGGAAAGGTGTATGTGGCACCCACAAGGAAGTACCCCGAGCCTAGGTCAACTGCAATACTTAATTTTAAAAGGCAGGGTCTATAACCAATATCTCCACAAAGGGTCACATGTCAAGTCCTTCACATGGTGTCAATTCTGATCCAGTCCTCTACATGCCCCAGGCTGCTTCTCCCTAACACTAACATCCCACTGAGAAAGAAATTTTGACTAATTGTATTCTGTTATTAACTCTCATGAGAAAAGACAACTTTTCTGAAAATAACATGGTCCCCACAGGCGAGATAAGAAGGGGAAGTAGGCAGAATTCACCTTCTCACGCTCAGAGGCGACGTCTGGCCCTGGCACAAGGCAGGGAGGGCAGTGCCATCTGCCGAGCGTGGCCCTGCTGGACCTGTTTTGTCGAGCGTCTACAGCTTTGAACACGGTTTGTCTGGCGCCCTTCACAAGCACTACATTAACTCAAGTTCATTTGAAATTCATCATTTCCGAAGAGATACAACACACTGGAGGTTTGGGTTCCGGGATTTTAAATGTCAGGCATTCGCCATGCGCTGTGGAGACACAGCATCTGGAAGGAGCCGCTTTTTGGAATTTATCTGCAAACAGGAACAGCTCCCTCGGAACACGTACGACCAGGACCTTGGTGGGCTGCCCTCTTCAAAAAATAGAACCGTTCAAGTTAGAAGCGGAGCATCTGCTTTTGTACCGTGCTAGCTTGGGATATATGTATCTCCCCAGAATTCACATATTGAAACCAAGCCCCCTGTGTCATAGATAGCATTAAGAAGTGTGGCCTCTGAGAGCTGATAAGGTCATGAGGGCTCAGCTTTCCCTAATGAAATTGGTGACCTAATACAGAAAGCCTGAGAGAATCTGCCAGTGCCTTGCCCCAGCCCCCAGGTGAGGGTAGGTAAGACCTACCATCTCCAGAGCAGAGACTAAGCACCCAGCAGACATGGAGTCTGACGCCATCTTGAATTTAGAATTCCATCTCAAAGGCTCTGTGAGCAATATATCTTTATAGTTGACAAATGACACTGTCATTTTGTTACTACAGCCCCAGTAGGCTAAGGTGCTCTGCCTCTGGAAACTGGAAGATCGCTGGGGAAATGTCCCAGTGGCTAGAGTGCTAGCTGGGGAAGCAGGAGGATCTGAGTTCAACCCCAACACCCATGTAAAATAAAATGATGTGGTAGTATTTATTTGTAAGCCCAAAGTTGAGGAGGTGGAAAACAGAAGGAGCCCTGGGGCTCACTGGTCAGCCAATGCAGCAATCAGTGAAGCCCACAAACCAATGAGAAACTGTGTCTCAAAAACAATACAGAACAACCAACATATATTGTTCTTAATTTAACAAAAAAAAAAAAACCAACAACAGTATTTAGTCACTTCATGATGCATTTGATTAACCTGTGTAAAAAGATTAAATTCCAACATGGGGAAAAAAAAAAAAAAGAAAAGAAAGGAAAGGAAAAAAAGATAAGAAAAACCAAAAAAAAAAAAAAATCAAGAAGACATTTCCTGATAAGCAACAAGCAATGCTGAATCCTAACTTCCTCATGCATGCTCACACAGGTACACACACAAATCCACATGACCCCATATGTGAATATACATACAAACACCAAAAAGCAAACAGGAATAAAAGTCCAAGAACCTGTCCACCATGGGAAAAAAAATTCTCCTTCCACACTCACAGAAAAGCTAAATTTTCAGGTCCCACCATAGCAGCCTCTTTTCTGTTCTTCAGATTCCTGCATCTATGTCACAGTCCTCATTCTCTGTGTTTCTTCTAGAATATTCCTTTGCTGAAGCATTCACTGGGTTCCTAGTCAAAACAAATTAAAATAAAAGTGCAGTAGCATTGATGAACCAGCCAGGGCTGCTTTCATGGTTTGCTCCCTGATCTCACATTCTCTGTTCATATACTGACAACCTCACATTTCTTACATTTGTCTTCATTATGTCTTTTCCTTTGAAGAAGTTATGGTCTACGTACTTGGTGGGACTCACTTTCCTCTCTGGTAGGTCCAGCTGCATATAATTCACTGAGAAACTTCTCTAATGGCAATGTGATCCTCCAGACTAGAGAAGAGAGACTGCCAAAGGCCATCCCCTTGCTTATGGGCAAATGAAACGGGCCCCGGGGTGTAAGGACCTACAAAGGCTGCTCACTGGTTTGATCTCGTTTTGTTCTTCATAGACAAACATGTCTGACCAGGAGAGCCCAGCCATCATGTGGGAGTTTGAGGAAGGCAGACAGGCATGAGGCTACAAACCCATTGTATACCTAGGACAAAGAGCTCTGGGTTCTGTCCACAAAGAAACTCTAGGAAGTACCCAGTCCTCATCTGGACTCCTTCCTCATCTCCCTACTAAGGCGTGTCCAGCTCCAAATATCTGCATCACTGCTCTGTCCCCAGGGAACACTGTCCAGTGTGAAAACAAAACCCCGGGCTGACTTCAGGACTTCAGCATACATATACATCCTTAATTGGCAGGCCTGTCCTTTGCCTATTAGTACGGAGAAGGTCATCCAGATAAACGAAAAGATTCCTTTGGCAGAACAGAAAGCTGAGGCCAATTTCTTGGAGGAAAAATAAGAGGCAGAAGAACGGCCCAGCACCCACGTGATGACTCACAACCAATCATAAAACTCCAGTTTCACAGGGTCTGGTACTCTCTTCTGGACCTCCAATGGTACCAAGCATGGCATACATATATATATATACATGCAGACAAAATACTTACACATAAAAAAAAAAATAATGAAATTAAAAAAAAAATTCCTACCACCAGAAACTTTACCTCTGGGGGACTGTGCATAGATCCCGACAGGCAATGGGATTAAAGAGGGGATCTGTGAGACTAATCCTCACTAATTCAATGAACCTACAAATAAGTGCACCAGAGCAAAGGTTCCCTTCAAAGCACCAGGAAATGAATTGAAATGAATGTCTCAGGACATTCGCAGGAAGTAGTAAACAGAGACAGCGGCCCCCACCCTCCAGGAATACGAAGGTGTCCGTAAGTGTATGTCCTCCATAGATCGTTCTCTGACAGAGACACGAAGCCTTAGATGTCCCATAGAGGCATTTCGGGAACTCATTCTCCAAACCATTTTCAATGGCAGTTCCGGGGTGAGGAAGGGGAATAAAACAGGACGGCCAGTGGGTGGCGCTGTGCAGTTGGGTGTCTATAGATAACATGACCGACCTCTACATTTCAAACATCTAAAAGAAAAGTTTGGGTCTTCGCAAAAAGGCTGTTTAACTTGCCTAAATATCATACAAAGCACACGTGTGTCAAAACATCTCTTAGTAACATCTTCAATAACCACTGATATGTGAGATTTTTTTTATGTTTCTCTATATCAGTTAAAAGAAAATTTAATAGGTTTTTCTCCCAATGGAAAAAAAAATCTTAGAATAAATTCATTTTATTTTTCAGCCATTGTTGTATGGAATCCTGGGAGCAAGTGGATTCTTTCTCCAAAGAATGGCCTCTGAGTGACAGTCCCCTGCACAGAGGCTTCTGCACCTGCCAAATTCCGTACAATTTACCTAACACCGATATTTGACTTTTTACAGCAGTGTGCATAGTAAAAGTTGCAGATCTATGGACACCGCTGTGTTCAGGGTTGTGCAGGCTAGTTTTATGTCAATCTGGTAGGCACTAGAGTCATTTGGAAGAAATAAACTTCAATCGGGAAAATGTTCCCACTAGATTGGCCTGTGGGCAAAGCTGGGTGCTTTTTTTTTTCCATTAATGATTGATGTGGAAGGACCCAGATCACTGTGTGTACCCTGTGCAGATGGTCCTAAATGTTATAAGGAAGCAGGCTGAGTAAGCCATAGTCTCTGCATCAGCTCCTGCCTCCTGGTTCCTGTCCTGCTCAAGTCCTCTTGTGGCTTCTCTCAGTGATGGACAGGGAAGAAGGAGGTGAGATAAACCTTTCCCTCACCAGGCTGCTTTTGGTCATGGTGTTTTATGACAGCAACAGAAATCTAACTGGAACAAGGGTAAAAATATTGCTTAGCCCATTTGAGAGGAGCTATTGGCTCTCTGTGTCCCTGCAGAATCTTGCATTGATCAGTCAGTAGGCTGTCACTGTGATGAGGTGACAGCTGGCCATGAGTGTTGGAAGGTGTAAGAGATTAAAGTGACCACCACGGGACAAAGCGCCTGCAGTGTTTTCAGGAAGGGTAAGGAGGACTTTCTGTAGAGACACATCCCCCCAACTCTGCAAGAGCACTCCTGCTACTTGCAACCAGCCAGCAGCATCCCCAGAGGAGAAAATACCACTTTGTACAGTGTAATTAAAAGACAGGAAAGAAAAAGAAAAGACCCCTCAAAAATCAAAAACCCAGACAGCACAAATGACAAGGAGCGTCTTTCAGATGACAGCGAGAAGCAGAAAGTTGTGCTCCCAACAAAGGCGCTGTACAATGGTGAGCGCTTCCGTGAATAGGGACCACGTCTGTCTGACTTTGTGTAGTGCGCCACAGACTGCCAAGTACCTGTGGGCGCTTAATACATGCCTTTGAAGAAAGTTGAATGCTGTCATTATTACATCTGCCATAATGGTTTTTAGTGAATGAACCTTCCTTATCAATCTTATAAACACAATTTCAATAGTATTAATTCAACCACCTCGATGCCGAGTACTTTTCTCAATTCTAGGTCCTCAAACCTTGTCAAAAAATAATGCCTTTGATTTTTTTTTTTTCGGTGTCACATGCCAGAATCAAAGGGAATTTAGCTTATATGTCATCTTCTCAAAGGACTGAGGCACACAGGGTTCATAAAAAGTCTAAAAGAATTGTTCTCCAGTTTCCAGTCTGTGGCAACATTTTTGTTTTGCATACGATGTTGAAGGAATCTTTCAAAAATGCTGTTTGAGATTGATGATATGATTACTTTTAAAAACAAAGGGCAGTTGTTCCTAGAAGTAGATGCTTTAAAGAATAAATCCTTGGGTATGGCTGATGAACTAATTATTTCCACAGGAGTGGTCTCTGCTTACAGCAGAGTGAACAGAGAAGCCAGAAACACTCTCATACAGGAGCTTGATAAACAAACAAACAAACAAACAAAAAACTATGTCAGTCATCTTGGGTTCCAGTGGTCATTTCTTTTTTTTTTTTTTTAACTTTATTTATTTATTATTTATTTATTTATTTGCCTTGGTGTTTGCCTGGAACTGGAACTACAGACAGTTGTTAGCTGCCATGTGGGTGCTGGGAATCGAACCCGGGTCCTCTGGAAGAGCAGTCAGTGCTCTTAACCGCTGAGCCATCTCTCCAGCCCCTCCAGTGGTCATTTCTAACACATGACTTTCTTTAGTTTTAAAGTGTGCTGGCTAATTTTATGTCGACTTGACACAAGCTAGAGTTATCTGAAAGGAGCGAGCTTCAATTGAGAAAATGCCTCCATAAGTTTGGGCTATGGGTCAGGCTGCAGAGCAGTTTCTTCATTAGTGATTAATGGGGAAGACACAGCCCATGTGGGTGCTGTGATTCCTGGGCTGATGGTCCTAAGTTTTATAAAAAGCAGGCTAATCAAGCAGCATCCCTACTTACTAACATGGGAAGCCAGCTAGTAAGCAGCATCCCTCCATGGCCTCTGCATCAGCTCCTGCCTCCAGGTTCCTGCCCTGTTTGAGTTCCTCACGATGAACAGTGATAAGGAAGTATAAGTCAAATAAGCCTTTTCCTCTCCAAGTTGCGTTGGTCATGGTGTTTCATCACAGCAATAGTAACCCTAAGACAAAGGTCAAGCTTAGGATCCCTTTCTGTGCAGTCTCCTAACAATCATTTCCAACACTCCTTTGACAGTAAGAACCCAGCTCCCCTCCTTTCTTATAACAAAGAAGCAGCTGGCTGTAAACAGACAGCAGGTGGAATGTTAGTGGTATGAATGGGAGCAGAGGATCCTGAAACAAAATGAAAACCCTCACAAAGGAGACCACGGTCAGAAACCAGCAACAAAGGTGAACTCCTCTCCAAGATGTTCATCAAAGCAGGTGAGCAACAAAATGCATCGAACTTAGGACACAATGGGCCAGGAGGAGGGGCCAGAGGGAGGCATTGCCTTTGAAGCATGCTCAAAGAATGTGACAGAGGCATCCTGGGCAGAGAGGCTGAGCAATGTGAGGTGTGGTATGTCCAGGCTAAAATAAATAAATAATTTTTAAAAAAACAGCCTAGTGAAGTAAGGTTTAGTCAGATCATGAAATGTTTGCATCTCACACTGAAGTCTAAGTTTGACTTAAATCAAGTGAATTTGCTATAGAACTCATAGTAGGTAATCTAATCAGTATTCACCATGTTTTGTGTGGCTCACAATAAGAACTCACTGCTCAAATCACTGGAGAGACATTACATCTGTGAAGCTACCCAGCAGCATAAATGGGGTACATTCAGGTTTTATGGGGCCCAAAGTTTAAAATATCTTAAACTATCTCTTTGAAAAATTTTATTTTAAAATATATTATCTATAAACAAATGGATAGGCTCCTTCAGGCATGGCCCTATAGCAAAGGCCCTGGGCATGGTGATTCTGTACTGAAATGGATAAGAGGCATCAAGATGATCCCAGCAGATGAATGAGAAAGGCACTGAGGTTCCGTTACTTGCTCTGTGCTGAGTGGCCTTAGCAAGGGGCTTACACATCACCCCAGTTTATCACCCCAATTATGTAGTGAGTGTGTGGACATTTTTGTTCCTTTGAATCCGTTGTAGAGCCCAGTACAGTGCCTTGTGTAAAGTGAAAGGTGAGCTAATGCTGGGTTATGAGTCATTATGACCTCTGACCCTTGATATCTCTAGTCCGAAACTCTGTCTATTTCCAAAACACTAACTGAATATTTGTGTTATGCCAGACATTGAGAACTGTGTCCACTGTGGGTCAAGGAGAGGGAAATATATACTTGAGGGGTACAGGAAATACAAGTTGGAAGCCAGCCTGGGTCACACAGAGTTGGAGAAAGTGGAGGAGATTACAGAGAGACACACAAGATGGGGAGATGAGACATACAGAGCCCCTGCCTGCTCTGAAGCAGCTCATGGTTGCTTCTCTTGTTAAGAGTTACTCAGTAGGTGCTATTAACGTAAGTATCTCATCTAACCCAAAGGACACAGAAGGCAAGACACGATACCACCTCGATTATACAAATGAAGTCACTGCTGTTGAGTAAAGTGGGTCAAAATATGAGCCACACAGACTGCAGAAGTCACCATAGCAGGGAACATTAAAATATGGCTGGAGCAGAGATCACTGAGCTGGGGGGGGGGGAAACAGGAGGGCTAAACACCAAGGAAATGTCCAGCTCCTGTCTGCTCAGAGAACAGTGTTTCTGTGGGGAGCCTTAAAGAAATAACAGGCACCCAGAAAGCAGGTGGAGAGGAGAAAGAACGTTCTAGAAGAAGGGAACAGTAAGTGCAAGGAAAAAGTCTGTAAGTTGAGCCTATCATTTTAGCATGGGAAGTGGTCATCCAGACACAGCTCTGTGAAGAGCTGGCTGGCTGTGACATCTTCTTCTCTGGAGCAGATGCTCTGAGCTGTTTTGAATGATGCCCACTGTCACAGCGGTGATAAGACAGAGAACACGCTGGTAGCTTCCTTTGAGAGTAATTCTTCAGGAGTCCAAGGGAGGCTAACAAAAGAGAAATTAAACACAGTGCTACGTCATGAACTTTGACCTAGGTGTCAACTTAGAATTTCAAATAAAATTAGAAGATTTTTCTAATAATTATATAGGATGGCAAATAAGGTCCAGGGCAAGCACATGTGGCAAAAAGTGACTAATTGTATTTTGCAAAAAGGCAATGGGTGCTGACCCTTCCCGGGATAATATTGCAGGGAAGCCAGAGAAAAGGCAAGGTTACCAGAAGTTAATGTTAAATAGTGATCCATCCGCCACACACACCCCACCCGCTCCTCCATATTCATAGGAAGCAACCATCATCCATATTCATTGCCAGCCAAAGAATTTTAAAGTAGCAAACAGGAGCTTGGAAGGCTTCAGTTCTAATCAGAGTGCGTCCCTTGATGGCCGCCATAGGCTTTCCTGCCAAACTCACAATTAAAGTAAACTGAGAAAAGAAAGTGGAAGGGAATGAATAAGACCAGCCTCTCTTAAGAGAGCCAAGGGTACCTGCCCCAGGGCTCATCATCTAGAGGCTACTGAGCTGCGTGAAAAAGCATCCTTGTGCTGAGCAGGATGGATATCCCAGCTAGCCCATCAGAGCCAAGCTTCATCTATAAATTAACCTAACAGCCTCTCCCCCATGAGATCATCCAGGATGATGATCACCTTGTGCTGAAAGGGAGCTTCTACATTCACATCCTTGCTATGACTTCCACCAGCACCAGGTCAGGAACCTCGGGAAGACTGCTGTCCCCTGGTCATAAGCTCTACTGAAGGCTCTCTCCACCTGCCATGTCTCTGGTTCAGTAGTTCTCAGAAAACAGCAGTTAGGAGTCTAAGTCAGCAATGGCGTAGGTCCTTCCTTCATCACTGTATGCCTCTATCTGAGCAAGCCTCGAGGAAATCCAATGCTTAAAAACACCTGTCCACCTCACATTTTGGTGAAGTCCCCGCTGAGAACAAACAGGAAGCCTGGAACTGATTTAAGCCGATTCCCAACCTCCAAACTCTTAAAAAGGAAACTAAAAGTAAGTTACAAATTTTGCCTAAAAGACCACATTGCAGGGGGATATTATCAACCCAGGAATTTGGGTGACAGCCTGGGCTGGGGAAAGGGTCTTGTGGCCACCCTAGGTATATGATTGGGGGGTTGGCAAACCTTAATGATCTTCATGATCTTTCCACAATGGATTCACCAAGAACCCAGAAAGCCTGAGTTTTCCTGCTAATTAGGGCCCCCAGTCTCTGACCAGTGTGGAGGCTGGAGATTGAAAGCTCAACAGAACTGAAGTCCTGAGATGCTGCTGGGTTACACACACACACACACACACACACACACACACACACACACACACACACACACACACGAGGAGGGGGAGACAAAGACAGAGAGGGGACAGAACAGGCAGACAGAGAGAGGAGGGAGGGTGGGAGGGAGGGGAGGAGAGAGGCCCAAGTGTTTGCCTTAACCCCTCCCCACCCAAGTACCCAAGTGTTTACCTTACCCCCTCCCCACCCACACCCGGCCCTGAGCTCAAGCCGATTTTCTCCGAAATGAAACCCACCGAGTTACACAGACAGGAAATCAAGAGAAGTGCAGGCAGGGGCTGGGCAGATCTTGATCTGAGAAGCCTCCAGAGCGGCCTCCGCTCCCAGGTGATGTGACCCCAACGGTGATGGGGAGATTAGGGGTGCACTAGGCAGAAGGGCACATTCAGAAAGAAAATGCTAAGAGTGAAGAAACAAAAATCTGGAATTGGCTCAGCACTCAGCAGAAAAAACACCACAGGACAGTTGGGTGCCTCGGGACGCGGCCCCCCCTTCTCCTCCCTCCAGCTGCAAGCTTGTGCCCCCCCCCACCACCAACCACCTTGAGTCTGTGGAAAGGGTCTGCTATGGGCAAAATCAAATCTGATCAATTTGGGTTGCTCTTTGGAAAAATCAGAGCTGGGAAAACACATGCTCTCAGCAGATTTCGGGACTTGTTCAGGTGGCATTTGGTCCCAGAGGGTGGACTACAAAGCTGTCAGTGCTCAGGCTCTACATGTGTGCCTCAACTTGGGAGGCCCTGTGGCCTTTGCTCTCATTCACAAACCCAGCTTTCAGGAGAGAACTGCTCCTGAGGGACCTGTTTTAGGGTCAAGGGCCTAACCCGACCCGCAGAGCCTCCCAAATAATTCCCTAAGGACAGGCTCATAGAAGCTAGCACCCTGCTTTTCTGTGTTGATCTGTCTGGTCTCCTTAGACATTTAAAATTCTTCCATTATTTTGTTGTAAAGTTCTTCACAACCACCAAGTAAAATTTTAAAAATAAAAAAATAGTAATAACAATATTAATTTTAAAAAAAACACAAAGCTTTAAAGGGGACCCCATTTCACCATTTCACTCTAGGGGCCCGCTCTACCAGGAGACTTGGCAGTTGCTGGATCCAGCCCTGATGTTTCTGCTGCCTGAGCCCTCCTCTACCCCTGAGATTCTGGGTTTGTTGTTTTGTTTGGTTTTGTTTGTCTTGAGGTTTTATTGTTTTATTTTTGAAGGCAAGATAGAAGTTTGCCCAGCAATGGGTGGCTGGTATAGTGCAGGCAGCCATTCTTCTTCCCGTGGTAGCAGCTGAGAACAGCTGTGTGTCCTTTGCCTGTTCTGCCTATGATTCTCAGGACCTTCCTGTTCTTGAGTATTTAGTCCAGAGTGAGTGTGAACCAGCTTCCTGAAGTCACATAAAATAAACACAAAACAAAAATTTGTGGTTTACAAATAATTTTGTAAAACTGCTGTTAAAGTATTTTTTTAATTAAGATTTTATTCCAACCAAACAGGTGACCCAAACATAACTTTCTTACACAACTAAGAATGCACAATGAAATTGTACAGCTAGCTGACCAAGTAACTAAAAGAAGCATAAGTAAATATTTCCAACTGATGCCAGCATCCAGCAGCTCAGTAGTTCTGGAAAGAGACAGGGCCTTTCCACTTGGTAGTAACAGGAGGGTGTGTGACATGGCCAGATGGCTACACTAAGACTTTGGTCAATATGTAGCCAGGAATAAATGTCCATCCTGACCCCTTAGGTTCTTTCAGTTATTGTGGGACAGACTGGACAGGCCAGCACACAACCTCTTTGTGGTAGATCCAACCAGGTCTTGGCCAGATTCTTGGGTACTGAAGCTGCCTTTTGTGGCAGTGGAGGCACAAATGTCTTGAATCTTAATCTCTTAGATAAGAAAATGAAGATCAAAAAAGAGTGGGCAGAATTGGAGAGATGGCTCAGAGGTTAAGAACACTGGCTGCTCTTTCAGAGGTCCTGAGTTCAATTCCCAGGCACCACATAGTGGCTCACAATCATTTATAATGAAATCTGATGGCCTCTTCTGGTGTGTAGGTGTGCATGGAGACAGAACACTGTATACAGAATAAATGAATAGATTAAAAGAAAAAGAAAGGAAGGAAAGAAAGAGTGGACAACATCACACAGCAGGTTGGGGACCAGCAGTACTGGGGTGCTGTGGCTAATGCTGTATCCCCTGCAGGCTTGTGGACTCCTCTGAACTCTTGCCATTATCAGCTTCAGACTGGTGGTCCCCAATGTCGTGGTTCTGTTCTCGGAGCAGAAGTCACCTCCGGGGGATTTAACACTTGCTTTTCTGCACCTTTGATTAAATGCCACATTTCCCCTGTCACTCAGTGATTAACTGTGCCTCAGCAGGGCTTTGTGGAAGGCGCTTTAGACTTGGCAGTTGGAGGGTGGCCGTCTTGCAGCCAGATGTGCAGGTCTGTGGTGAAGGTCCAGGTTGTGACACAGTTGTTGTCTGAAGCTATGCATGATCACGGCGTCTTGCATGGAAGCCTCTTCATTCTCTTGCAGCCAAGTTGAAGTGTCTCAGTAAACTTGGCCTGACATTATCATGTTGCTGTAGATTAAGCTTCAGAAACTTTACATGGTGTTTACAGGCATTGCATGAGCTGCAGAATAAGTGGGGACTGGAGGCAAAGAAGTTGGAGGTTTCAATAAGCAGAACAGCAACGAAAACCAAACAAACAAGAAAAAAAAATCACAGAGACGATCTCTGTACATAGCAGGTTGACTGTGACATTTAGTATCCTGATAATTCATTGCATCAGAAAAAGAGACTTGGGAAGAACAATAAACTCTTGGTTCGAATGAGCAAAAAGTCAGAGGTAACA
This sequence comes from Sigmodon hispidus, assembly GCA_004025045.1. Lineage (NCBI taxonomy): Eukaryota > Metazoa > Chordata > Mammalia > Rodentia > Cricetidae > Sigmodon > Sigmodon hispidus. Next base: position 120,262 of record PVIH01003615.1, read on the forward strand.
TGTCCTAATTGTCTACCTTCACCTCTGTAGGTTGAATTATTCTTTTCAGACTAAGAAGCAAAGAAAGAAAAAAAAAGTGAGTGTGGTGTGAGAGAAAGCCACCCCTTTGCCACTGAAAGAAACTGGAATCACTAGTTCCTACCCACAGTTAAGAGCAGCCATAGCAAACAGACCGGCTTAGCATAAGTCTCTAAACACAACCCACATAGGCTTGCTTAGGAATTAGCTTTCTATTATCCTAAGCCACCTGTGCTAAATTCCTGGGGCCAAAAAATAGCCTCTTAAATGGGCAACAAAGAATCAAAACCCCCACATAAGCAAAAGCAATGTTTTTCAGACCTCTGGCCTAAAAGATACTCTTAAAATATAGACTTAGAACATTACCACATGATTTTCAAAATGTAACCCAAGCTCTTCTGTAACTTTTACATTCTGGGTTAAAAGGACTTGAATATCCACCCTAAAAATATCTTGTAAGACAGAGCCAATACAGAAGCATTTATGATCAGGGAAAGGGGAGACATGTATTTAAGTTAGATAAATTCATTTTTAAAAAACAATTTCTGTCAAGTAGATAATTTGTGGTAGGCAACTTCTTAAGTTTTGAAAAGAGTAATCTTCAATCTGACTTCTTGAAATACCTGATAATTTGTTTTAAAATTGGGGATTTGGCATCTGCCTCTCAAAATATATGCAAAAACAATGATCTAAGTATGATTCACATCGGTAGTCCACACCTTGCTCTAAAAATTGTAACAAGGAGAAATCAGAAAAGGTTAAAAAAAAGGAAGAAAGACAAAGGCGTCTCTTAGGCATATCTGGTTTCAATCTGCATAAGGCAGCAACTGTCTCAGAATGCACGCACTGACATGCTGCTCTGAGTATGGTAACTGTGTGCCCACCTCCCTATCAGCTGGGCTGGTTCATACATCTTTTAAATCTAGAATTTTGAAATCTAAGAACACTAAGCATTAAGGTGTAGGTGGCAGACAAGGGGAGAAGCTGTCACATCAGTGTGTGCAGTTAGACATTCTCTAGCTATTTCTCTCTCTCTCTCCTCCACACCAAAAACACCTGAGTCCATGGAAATACAGGTGATGAGGGGAATGGATGGGGATGCAGGTGATAAAGGCAGTGGATGGGGATGCAGGTGACTCACAGAGGTGGGAGCTGTTTCCACACTGAGCTTTGCTGTCTCATGACCTTCCCCTTCCATCTTCCATACTTTCTTCCTTGCTTCCTTGGTCACCTTCTTCCTTTTCCTTTTATTATTGTTTTCACACGTATGATTGTGTCTGGGGCCACATGTGTGTGAGGACACATAAGCAGCTGCAAGTGGAGGCCAGGGACTGACATTGTGTTTCTTCTTTAATTGCTTTCTACTTTTTTGCTGAGGCAGGGTTACTCCTAAAACTTGACCTCAACCATCAGTCTACCTAGCCAGCTTATCCCAGGGATTCTCTGTTGGCCTCCTGGGTGCTGCCATTGTAAGCAGACCATGGGGGCAGTGTGGATCCAACCTTATCCTTTCTCTTTGATGACCAAACACTTGATCCACCTGGCCATTTCCAGCCCTTCATTTTCCCCCACATTTCTTCTTTCTCTTTTAAGCATTAAAAAGACCTGCAGCTCGGGTTTTATCCTTGGTCTGTCTTGGCTTTATTTATATTCCCACTGTCCTGTTTTTCTTGTGGTTCTTTCCGAAAATCCTTTATATTCTGCACACTAAAAAGGCATGGTCTTGGCCATGTCTGAGGATGCTCCCTGGGGTCTCTTTGGTGTCACATTCTGAGTTGATGGATGGGCTCATGCCAGCCTTCCCCAACCCTCACTGTGCCTCCTATTGCCTGTCCTGGCTCCTTTTTGTAAGAGCTAGAATTAGAAAAGACAAAAAAGAAAGAGGGGCAGGCTCACTGTCAGTAGTGAATGTTGCATCCCTGATTGCAATCTTACGATGTTTCCCTGGGAAGACTCATCATCCGTCAAATGTATAGTGAAAGAACAAACTGAGTAGTATAGAGATCTTGTCACTTGGAAATTTGCTGGGAGGAAATTGTGGCTTTCACTTCTGTGTCCACTCACCAACCACCGTTGCAAAGTGCAAATCTGTCTTCTCGGCATATTGATAAGCAGTGACGTCATTGATAAGCATGGATGTTACCTGAGTTATGTTCCCTAAGTGCTGGGTCAGCCCTGGCCAGACAGCAGCACAAACACTGCAAAGGATGTTTCCCAGGAACAGATTGCTCTGGCAGAAACATCCATTTTTAGGTAGAGGGAGCTTGTTGCTCTGGCAGAAACATCCATTTTTAGGTAGAGGGAGCTTGTAACCTTGAACTCAGTTTTGCCACTCAAAAATGTTTACACCAGCAAAGGAGTATGGCATTTCTCTTTCCTGGTAGCTTTTATGAACCCAAGAAAATTTTGGAATCAACACCCTTAAAAGAATTTTGTTTTTAAGAAATTAGCAAGAGCTGGGGATGCATATGAATCCTGGATTCCATCATCCCTACTGTAAACAAGAGAAAAGCAGCAGACATATGCTGACTACAGGTCACACTTCGGAACAGACACCTATCGCCTCTGTTTAAAATGTTTGTGAGCTGCCTTATATGTGCCTCAAATTGGGCTCCAACTTAGGAATGCAAAGAAGTGGGATTCAGTAATGTTCAACAGCAATTCTCTGTTACAGTTTGTTTTACAGTGTGGACAAGAATCTCTTTTCTCTGGGCAGCAAAACAAATGTCTCATTAATGATAGTGATGAATCGGTGAGTGCAATACCAGCATTTCTTCTTTAAACAGGCGGCCTTCTCTTGCCGAACATTTACCCAGCAAGTTGATCACAATTTGACATGCACACAATTTAGCAAGATTGATTTCATTATACAATTTTTAAAAGAAAAAAAATTCTTGAATCGTAATTGTCAAATAATGATTGTTCTGTTAAGGAGTTTTGATGTTCGGAGAGTAGCCTTATCAATTTAACTCAATACACTTGCAAAAAATTCAAAGCAAAATAAAATGCTTGGCCCTGAAAAGAGACGATGCTGCTGCCGGCTTGATAGGAGCTCTGTGGGAAAGAATTTGCAAAGAACATAGGTCCTTTTCTTGCGCACCACCAGATAATTTAATTGATATGTCTTCTATGCATAAAGGGTGATGAAGGGGAGGTGTCAGATGAGAAAAATAAATATTTGTTGAGTGCCTGCTGCCTGCTACAAGCCTTACGAAAATGAAACACTTTCTTATTTCTTAGCCATTTAACAAGCTGGTTATTCCCAGTATGCACTAGAAAGAAATATTAGCACAGAGAGGTTAAGCTACTCATTTAAGATCACTCAGCATTTTGGTAACCAGATTGCTTGCATACATTAATCATTATCTCTTCTCTCCACCTCAAATTCTTTCTTTCCTTAAATCACCTTGTTTTCTTTAGTTATATAATAGTTCATGCATGATTATAACAAAAAAAAAAATGTTGTCAAGAGACTAAAGTTAAACTTAACCCTAACGTCATTTATAAGAGCCATTTCTCATCCCAGATGATTTCACAGATGCTCCTCTCGCCTTTTCTCTGGAAAGTCTCAAGACAGCCCTCGTTGTCCATTGTCTGTGTTTCTTACAGAATTGCACGTGTTAATTTCTAAAGCTCCACAATAATGAAGCAAGAGAGCCAAAAGTCCACCTGCAGCCCTAAACCAGGTGGCTGTGAGGAGCTGTATCTCCGGGTGGCACAGGCGACATGCTATGGGTCTCCAGCCTGCTCATACGGTTCTCCCTCCCCCGGCACCACCTACATCCACGCGCTTCCTGACAATTCTTTCCCCTTTCTCCCCCAAACACAATGGGAAGTTAATTGAATGTTTTATGCCTTCGAAATATCAAAGAAATGAAAAGGAGGCAGGTTTCAACCATATTTCAATAATACGTGCATTAATTTTTACCTTTTACTGACATTTGCACTAATTTCCTTGAATGCTCTCTCAGGTTCTTTTTTGATCTGTCTGGCTTTGTTGGGCTGATGATGAAGGCTTACTTCAAATGCAAAAAGATTAACTCTCTTTCCCTTCATAGAACAATTACGGATTGTATGATGTCTCCATCATGAAAGAGAGCGGGGACAGACAGGGGAGAGTCACGAGAGTTTATTATAAAAGTAGCAATAATAATTCTAATTACTTTACTCTAAAAGATATCACCCCCCCAATTGCCTAGTGGAATTCAAAAACTGTTGTGGGTTTTTTTAAAAATGCATTTAGTGTGACTTCGGTCATTGTTTTAATAAAGTCTTGTGACAGACCCTCACCATGAGCCCACACTTCCTAAGCCCCTTGGCTGGCTTACGAAATCATAGGGAATGCGGCACGGTTTCCCCGCACAACATTCAAAGTGAGTTAGAAATGATAACTTTACATACTATTTGTGGCTCACTATTTAAAGCCCAGGAAAAACAAAGAATAAAATCCCTTAATTTTGTCAAATGAGTACAATGTTTAAATTCAGCAGTGACTACAGTTCAAAAGACCAGATGTTCTCTTGTATTTATATAATTTTTTTTACAATAGTTTACCAGTGGCAAAAAAATCAAAGCACATTGTTGAATTTTGCTTCACACACACACATCACACACACACACACACACACACACACACACACACACACATACACACACACACACACAAAAAAAAAAAGAACTGGAGATTGTATTATATTAAATTAATTCTAATTTTATTAAAGCCAGAGAGAGAGACAGAAATAAATGGAGAGGCAGTCATATTAATCTTATACTAAATTAAGTCCAAGAATAAAAGGCAACATTGATCTGAGAATGAAAAGCCTCTGCCCTAATGCATTTGGGTTAACGGGGGAGAAGCTGGGGCGCTTTGACCCATTGTCCGTCTATTTTAAGATGAACATTTGTTAAATTCTAATGAAAACTGCTGCACTTAAACTCTGGCAAAGAGACAATTCTACCTCCCGTCAACCCTACTATGACTCAAAAAAAAAAAAAAAAAGAATAAAAAGAAAGAAAGAAAAGAAAAAAGTCTAGAATTTAAAAGTAAATTATTTAAAAAAAAAAAAAAAAAAAGAACTTCGAGGAATAAGCATTTTTAAAAACAGTCTTCTAGGGGGAGCCATGTGGTGATAAAGTTAGATGTTCCAAAAAAAAAAAATTGCCCAAATCTAAGACATTCTGATTTTTAATTATCTGTATACAGCCAGGTGGGACATGATGTGGTCCCAAGGATGAAGGACTTTGCTGAAGTAAATATATTAATTACCAAAAAGGGGGGGCCTTTTCAGTGAAAGCCACTCAGCTAGGGGGACTGCCTTTGCGACAGAAAGACGGAGTGCTCTGGCGTACAGCACAGCTGGGAAAAGGCTCCAGATTCATACATGCCTATCTTCCTAACTCTCTCCTCTCACACAGTAAATGTGGAAAATGTTACCAGGAGGCGGATAGTAATATAAACGTCATAAAATGAGGCTAAAAAGTGTGCCTCATCTAATATTACTCAGATTCAATAACTAAGGGATTTTTTTTCTCATAGATGAGCAGAAAGAAAGGAGGAAGAAAGGAAGGAAGGAAGGAAGGAGCATTTGCTTTTGTTTGAAGACTCGAAGCAGCTATTTTAGTGAGAGAACAGAGAGTGTCTCACAGCTCCTGGGGACAGAGCACCCCTCTAATGGAGCTCAGGATCTGGTATGTGTGACCTTCAGACTGGAATGCTGTATGTCCTCTTTGTCAATCTATAAAGAACTACTCTGCACAGCCTCTTTTATCATCAGCTATTTGGGTTCCTGGGTGCTGGTCCTATGTCCCTGGTTGTCCTGCAGGAACAAATAATATGCACCACCCAGAAAGGCTAGGCTTCTGTCATCTTTGTTGACAGCTGAATTGTGTCTTACATTCTGGAAACCAAAGAAATTCAGGATCTAATCACCCATTAAGTAAGCATGTACACTGCAGAGAAACAGGTGACATACCCACCATCCTATCTGGAAAAAGAACGATCTAGAAGTGCAGTGTGCATACAATGACAGCAGCGCTCCTTGAGGTAGGTGACAGGAAGTCCCCTTCGAAAACCATTTCAGAATCTCAGTACAATTGATAACACACTGACCTTCCCCCAGGCTCCTGAAGTCTCACTTGGCTGTCCCAAAGATGGCCTGAACCTGAAAGTTTTGGGGTGAATGTGGACATCTTCTGTTTCACTATGCCCAGAATGAATAGCTTCTCCAGCAACTCCCCTGCTCACAGGAGCACACTGTTCCGTTAGCAGTTTGTGCTTGGTGGGAAAGGACGCAAGGCAGGCGAATTAGTCCTTGCCAAAACTGCAAATGTGACACTCTGCAAGCAAGACACTGTCAGGAGCAGTTGCTAATTTATTTTAAGTGCCCCCTGAGTTTTTAATTTATCTGGAAAAATAAATAGATAAATCCGAGGCTCTCCGTGCCAACCCAGCCCAGCGCTGGGTCTGCAGTGGCAGTGGAGGTTGGCGGTGACAATGTCTGCCTCCAGAGAGAGGTGTCAGAACGTTCAGCCAAGGAGGCAGAGCGAGTGAGCGCCCATCCGGGTTGCATTAAGAGTGGAGATACAACACATTTGTACAGAGCTGACCTTTCTTTTTCCTAAATTGGCTCAAGACACACATACAAAAGAAAAGGAAAAAAAAAAAAATCTTTCTTCAGATAGTCTGCAATTCCAAACAGTACTGCAGGCTTCTCCAAGCCCGGATTCCACAGCAAGCTTGGAATGCAATCAGTCTAGTTTAGAAACTCATTATCCAGAGCAGGGAGCCTATCGGATATTACCGTTTCATAAATATGCAGATTTTGTTTATTTAAACATTTTTTATGACACTTTGTGTTTTCCCAAATTGGGTCATCATTTTAATATAATTGGAATCTGATATGTGTCCTGTTTTCTTTGAAAGCCATCTGGTTCGTTTCTTTGACTTTCAGATACCAAATTATTTGTGGCAATATCAGGCCTTGTGGTGGCTCCTTAGGAACCAAAATGGAGCTTCAGAGTCCAGGAAGTCCGAGGCTATATTGGGAGGTCCTTGCTTCCCACCTCCATTAGGGAGGGCAGTTAAGAAGGTCTCTAGACCATGAAGATCTGGCAAATCCCTAGAAGCCACATTCTTCACCTGAGGAGAAAGTGAAGCTGTTTCCTTAGACACCATTTTGGATGGAAAGCTGGTAGCCAGGAGTCATCTGTATGGTTAAGATGACTAACCCACACCTGTGTGGAATATGTCCACCCCTCTCTGTTCAGATCTTAAGTTCCCTGGGAGCAGAACTCCTGTGTTTTTAACTTTGTCTTTCACAGCACTGAGTATTAGCTGGTATTCAAGTGTTGTCACTGTTGAGCAAAGTCATTCCAGAAAGGAACCAAGTAGAGTGACATTGTATATGACACTAACAAAGTGCTCCCACAACTGGGTGACTGAAAACAAAATGAACCCTCTGAGAAGTCTTATCGAGCATAAATGAAAATGTGGTTTATCTGCCCACTGCGCACAAAGACACACACATACATGTAAACAAACATATCCATACAACACACACACACACACACACACACACACACACACACACACACACACACACACACACTGGTCTCATTCTACATGGTCACCAACTCTAAGAGAACAAGCCTCATATCAAACTCATCTGCTTCCACATTGGACCAGCACCATCTTAACCCTATGCTATGGCTTCATGTTCAGGAGTCAGCCTCTACTACACAGGAGGAGCCAACCACAGGAATGAGGCTAGGGAGCCACAGCAGAAATCAGAGCTTTGGTAGAAGATGTCTGGTTTCCATTATATAACCCAGCTCTACATGGGGAAGAGACATTCAAACTGAAGCCTCCTGTTGCTCATTATAAAAGGGGTAGTGGGACCCTCAGTCTATGGTCTAGACCACTGTATCCCTGGGTAGCTAGGAGGCCTCCCAAAATATTAGCCTGTGAAACTGTCACATCACAATATCAGCAGGCTGAGTGTCACTGAGAATCTCGAACACCATTGTACCCAGTTCAGTAGGACAGTTAGCAGCTAATGCCTTTGTTCATTTTACACAGAGCTGTGATGAAGGAAGAGCTGAATACTAAGTCCACCAATAAGAAATTTAAAAATAGGGGGCTGAAGTGATGGTTTAACTGACTTTACAAGTGCCCAGTGACTGTTTCCAGCACCTTCCATAACAGTTCATCACTTGCCTCCACACTCACTCTCTGCTTGCCTCTGCTGGCTCCAGGCTGGCACATGGTATACATACATACATGCAAGCCCAGACCCACATACATAAAATAGAAGGAAATATTTTTAAAGAAATTTACAAATAGACAAAAATAAATAAATGACAGATGTTGTGCCAGCTGCCTGTTAACTCTAGTACTTAGGAGACTGGGGCAGAGGGGCTGGAGAGTTAAGGGTTAGCCTGGGCTGTATAACAAAAACCTATCTCAAAAGATCAGAAACAAACAAAATTTAAAATCTAACTCAAAATCTAATTTTTTTTATTAGAAAATGCCTATTTACTCCCCACCCCACTTGGAAAGAGATCAATGCATTTCTGTTACTTACTTCAACCCTTTGCTCCAGAATAGATCAAAGGCCTCTCACGATTTGTAGATAATGTTCTTTTGCCCTCTGCCTCAGTTGCTGACCTGGAAGTGACAGCCAGCTCCCTTAAGAGTCATGCTCAGGATGACACAGGAAAAGAGAATATTTCAGATAATTGACCACGACCCACTCCCGAGTGTGAAAACAGCGGTGTGAGCAGTGACAGGCTTTTGTATGGGGAAAGCAGCCACAGGTAACATCTAAATGATGTGAAAGGTTGAGGCTTGAGGATCACTCAGGCTGCAATGTGAGCTCAAGGCAATCCTTACCTACTTGGCCAGTCTGTAACTAGAAATAAAAAGTAAAGAACGGACTGGAGAAATGTGTCTGTTTTAGTTAAGGTGGCTCACAGTGCCTGGAACCTTGAAACTTCAACACCCTCTTCTGGTGCCACAGGTACATACACAAAATAAATAAATAAATGAAATATTAGGAAGGACACAGGTGTATCTTAGTGGTAGAGTACTTACAGAGCATGGAAGAAGCATTGGGTTCAGTCTCCTAGTACTGCAAGAAATGCATTGTTATGCACAAGACTCTCTGTATGCACATATGAACGTGTAAGCACATATATGTGCTGAGATAATAGTAAGTATTATCTGTAAAATAGAGAACGAATGGAACGGTGGGGGAATGTGGACTTTGAGAAAGAGCCTCTGAGGGAAGAGTCCTAATTGAGAACACCAAATGCAGAGAGTCCAAGAAGGAAGGCCCCTGGCATGCAGAGGCACACACAGAACACTGATCTGTCTCCTTCCTTCTTCCTGGTCAATGCTGCGGAGCTCTGAGGGTGCAGCTCTGCTCCGTTAGAATGAGAAAATGCCCTTAAGAAAAAAAAAAAAGAGGGCTGGAGAGATGGCTCAGAGGGTAAGGGCACTGGCTGTTCTTCTGGAGGACCTGAGTTCGATTCCCAGCATCCACATGGCAGATAACAACTGTCTGTAATGCCAAGAACTGACACCCTTACACAGTTATACATGCAGGCAAAACACCAATTCACATAAAATAAAAATAAATATAAAAAAGACTTGTTTATAAAAAAAGAAAAAAAAAAGAGAGAGATTTTCAAGCCAAATCAACAGGCTTGTTTTTCTTTGCATCAGCTGCAGGGGCCACATATAAACCCAGAGGCTCCATTGTAAATGCAGAGAGGAAGGAACCCTGAGACTTGCTGGCAGTTAATCTGGCTGAATTGGTAAACTCTGAGATCAATGAGAGATCTGCCTCAAAATCGAAGGTGGACAGCAATTGAAAAAGACACCCAACTTCAACCTCTGTCCTATATAAACACGTGTGCACATGTGCTCATACATGAACACACACAATAAAATATAGATGATGATGGAAGATAGATAGATAGATAGATGATAGATAGATAGATAGATAGATAGATAGATAGATAGATAGATAGATAAAAGCTTGTCTGAAGTGCATTCACCAGGCTTCAGCAGCTGTTGTGTTCCTTAGGAAGGAGGAGAGGAAATGTGAAACCCTTGGGCAGTGGCCAAATGTCACCTGCTGTTGATTATGGTCAATCAGGGTTGTAGGCACATTCTAATCAGTAACACATTCAACCTCCCCATCCACTGCTGCCAGCACCACAGTCCACTCTACAAATGGGAAGTCTGGATTTCTGGTACCCCGACATCTCAGGCTAAAATATATCCATTAGGAGTTGGGCTCTGCAACCAGCGGGACTTTTAATTTCAAATTCTGGAATTTCTAGTTCTTTGCTTAAATTCATTAGTGTGTGTGTGTGTGTGTGTGTGTGTGTGTGTGTGTGTGTGTCAGTTGGGGGGAGAGCTGGATAGAACTTTGTGGAAGGTATCTTGTACTCTGAGAGGCTTGCGGTTGCCCTGTTTGTTCTCTTGCATGCTGCCTGAATGTTGATGTGATAGTTAGGACCACAGCATTCCCATTGGAACCATGAGGAAACCTTGAAAGTCGATGTCATGGGCTAAAGATTGCAGAGCAGAGAGTCTGAAAATATTCTGAGTAACAAAATCAATCTGCACCCCCATGGCTACTCTGTATTCACACAGCACAAAAGAAAAACCACGTCTAGATTGTTTAAACCGCTGTTATTTCAAGTTACTGACAGCTAAGTACAGTGCCTCCTGATATGCCACCTTCTGGGTTTGTTGAGATAATTTCTGGAAAAAATGTGCATTTTTGTAACTATATTTAAACAAACCATAAGTTTGAAAGAATTATTGCTGTTGTCAGGTACTCATATACACATATAGTCTCTATCTAAAAGAGTACCTAGGATAATTATGTCCCACTTACTAATATTTCCTTTTTGGTAATAAACCAAGATACAGAGAGAAGGGCCCCACTCTATGATTCAAAGCAGAGCTGGGCTAGGGTAGGTCTCGACACTAACTGTCCCCAGGGCACTGACTCTCTGGCCCTGCAATTTGACCTTCATTTCTCCCTTTCCAAAAAGACAAAAAAAGGAAGGTAATTGAAAGGCCCCCTTAAGGCGGATGGAGTTTTCTACTTTGTAATGGTGTGTGGGTTATTGCACTGCAGAGCCCTGGACTCCATTTGCAGCCAAGAATATGTATCCTGTAGTGGTCACCAAAGCAAACACCTGTTTCTGTAATAGACATAGATCAAAAAGGGAAATGGACATGTATGGATTTAAACCACTGACATTTAGAAATGTTTTTAATTTAAACTTCTTAATTTATTTAGTAGTGGTGGTGCATGCATGTGTGTATGGTGTGGTATATATGCGTGTTCATGCACACATGTGTGAGCATATGACAGAAAGCAATGACCTATTTCAGTCACTGGAATATCATTAACATCAATGCACTGTTAGTTCCTTTTCAGATCTACAAGTATTTCTTGGGAAGCTCTCACAGGCCGAGCATTGCAGTACCACCGTGATATACCAGCTAACTACTGTGTCTCTATCAGTACATCTGAATATATTTTACAAAGAAAATGTGTAGTATTGTCCGAAAAGAAAAGCCATACTATTGCCAACGAGGGAAGGTGAGAGCAAATAGAAATTAAAGAGCTGAGTCACCGCCTTCTCACAAGATATCATTTCTGACTCATGTTCCCAGGGTAAGACGACCCCTCCCATAGGCATCAAGGTGATACATACAGTAGGTGCCAGAGGTATAACAAATGACTCCTGGAGCCACAGAGATGCTTGCATTTACAGAAATTCAAAAGCTAGGAAAGAGTTGGCCAAAAAATAGCAATCCAGAATATCATGAAAATATTCATGATATTCCTATCTTGGTGCCCCCTGAGAATGATCTCCAACCATCTTTGGGGAAGATACAACAGAAAGCTCCCTCCTTCATATTGTCTTGAGTTTAATTGTGAAGTATCAATATCCCATAGCCTAATTATGGTGACTTCATGCTACTATTGATGAATTAGGGAGTGACTTTGGAAGGACAGAGAAGAAAACAGCTTATGGACTGACTGTAAATCTGAAGTTGCCTAACAAGGTCAGTAGTAGTGCCAAGACGTGAGCTTAGATCTGCTGGACTCCAGGCCCCACCCCTCCATGGTACCTTCTCATGTGCCACCGTGGCCTTTTATATTGGTTTATCATGTCAGGTGAGCCCTATTACCTAGACAGGCCATGTCATATTTTCTCCAGATACAGTCAATTTTTGTCATAGAGTAGAAAACATCCATTAGAAACAGTCTCTTAGGAGCTGGGCAGATGGATCAGTGTGTGAGTTCTTGCCACACAAGCCTGAAGCCCTGGGTTCAAATCCCACATAAAAAACTGTGTGTGGTTGTGGACACCTGCAATCCCAGTGCTGGAAGTGAGTGGAGAGGGAAAATCTTTAGGACTGTCCATCGCTGAGCCCAGCTAAAGCACAGTGAGTGTCTGGAGCTGTGGGAGACCCTGTCTCAGGAGAATAATGTGGAAAGAGATAGGGGAGAATCTCAGACATTCCTTCTGCCCTTCACACATGTGCATGGTCAGGTACACCTACATAACATGTGTACCCACAGGGGCATGTCCCCTTCAACACACACACAGAAAAGAGGAGTCCTTCAAATCCCAAAGGAAACTAAAAGCCATTGTCCTCCAGTGTAATCTACACCTCCCCCGAAGGCCCACACTGTAGCAGTATCTCAATGCATCTTTTGGGGTGCCTGAGTTCATCTGTGAGACACTCCAGAGAAAGGAATCAAGAGAGGGCTCAGTATGGAAAGGGTTAAACATTTTATTATTCTTGCTGCATTTGTAGTAAATTGTGTAATAGTTTTCACGTCTTAATTACTTAAATTTTATATTGAGCCATAGTGATATTATCTCTCTTTTGTCTCCACACAGTTGTATTTTATAATGGCTTTTATTAGAACCTACATGAATGGAATTTCAAATGAACACCTCATTTCTGTTACTCATGCGGTATAGAAAAGAGAGCATGTCTCTGATATTTGGCATGGAAAGTGCTTCCTTTTGTGTTTTGTGACATGAACAAGTTATATTAGGTGGGGGGACATGTTTGGAGCAGAATGGAAACTCAGGGACTTTGAGCCTCTTTTTAAAATCTGCTTTTAGTAACTTCACCAGTAAAGAAGGGCAAAGAATGTTCCGTAAATCTGGATAAACTCCCGCACAAGGATCACCTGATTGTAGCGAAATACAAACGATATTTTTTTTTTCACCTGAGATTTTCTTGTAGAAAAATTGGATGGGGTCTTCACATTAGAGAGCTGTCGGAAATAAGTGTTAAATTACAATATTGCATTTCATCTGATAATACAGAAAACTAAAGTCTTTTAATTCAAAAGTTCATCTTCTGTGCAGCAAATGGCACAAATTCTGCTCTGGTTCTTCTAGAAAGCCATGAACTCCACAAAGAGAGTTTGCAAAACCAACCAGGAACTTGTGTTCAAAGAGCTGTCTTGAGTGAACCTCAGAGCAGAACTAGAAGTGACTGTTTATTGTTTGGGTGCTTTTTTTTTTTAGCCCAGCATAGTAAAATCTATAAATCAAAAAGTCACTTGCATATAAAACCTCAAATACAGAAGGGAAAAAACTCAACAAAAGACAACGCTGTGGGTACTTGAGAGTGAAGGCGATAGAAATAAATGTGAAGAAATATTAGAAATGCATATTTAATACTGTTGTGTTTATTGTTTCATTTATAAAAGTCAACCAGCTAGAAACTGTGAATGAATAAACTCTCCTCGGATGTAAGTTAGAGAGAGTGGAAAGGAGGAAGTTGAGCCTTAACTCTTTGTGTTCTGATGGCAATTCAGCTAGATAGCAAACACGTCTTCATGACAGCCGTCCTCTTCCAGATGGTCCAAAACCAGGGGAAGGCTATGGCCAGGACTTCATGGTCCCCATGTGTCTCAGCTCTGCAAACATCACACCTCCCAAAACCTCTAATCTTTCTATCAGCTCAGAGCTTTCCTTTTGTGATGTCACTGGACATTCCTGGCAATGGCTGCTATTTCCCCATGCATATGACTGTAAATCCCAGGCAATTCTGTCTCTCCACACAAGTGTCCCTCTACAGAAAACCCAAAAACAAATCCCCCAGTTCATGCAATAGGGATAAATTCTGGTCCCACTGCCAGAGGCTCCACAAACTACCCACACCATTCTATTGTCATCCACATTCAGAGGGCCTCATTCAGTGCCATGCAGGTTCCCCAACTGTCATTTCAGAGTCAGTGAGCTCCCAGTAGCTCATGTCAGCTGTCTCTGTGGGTTTCCTCATCATGATCTTGACCCCTTTGCTCATATAATCGCTCCTCCCTGTCTTTGACTGCACTGGGTGTTTCACCCAGTGTTTAGCTGTGGTTACCTGTAGAGGACTACTTTGCTCAGCCTTGATACACAAGGGAAGGGGCTTGGTCCTGCCTCAACTTGATATGTTGGACTTTGTTGACTCCCCCATGGGAGGCTTTATCTTCTTTGAGGAGTGGATGTGATGGTGGGTGGAAGCTGGGGGTGAGTCGGGGGAGGGGAGGGAAGCAGAGCTGTGGTTGGTATGAAAAAAATGTATTTTTTTTAAAAAATAGAATCTCTTGAAGGCAGAGACCTTGCATCATGTTATATATATACATGTTATATATATATATAAAACCCAGTCCCTTTATTCTCTTGTACTTTGTCCTTAAAGCTAATGCCAGCACTGGAGAGCAGACTATGGCAAATACAAGGTCCCTTGTGTTTGGGGGACCAGAGTTCATGGGCTCACACCAAAACCGATAGACTCACCCTTGAAGAAAGGACAAGCTGACTGTCCTTAAGAAATTTAAAATTCTACCCATTGATCATGGAACAAGTCATATGCTACTATATTGGGGTGACTAATGGGCCTTTATCAGTCATAGGAGAGACTCAAAGGACTGGACTGGTGCAGAGCAGGAGTGAGGGTAAGGGATATGCACAGACAGTCCAAAGAAAGCTACCCATTTCCCATAAGAGTCACCTTATTCTAAGTGGGATGTTGCTCTGTTGACACAGTGCTGTCCTTGTGATCATGAGGACCCTGCATTTGATCTCCAGAACCCAGAAGAAAGAGTGGGCTTGAGACATTCACTTTCAATTCCAGCACTGGCTGAAAAGGTGAACCTGGGTTGTGAACTGCAAACCCAGCATTGGGGAAAGGGACAGAAAGACCCCCCTGGGGCTCACTAGCCAACCAGCCTAGTCCACTAGGTGAACTCTAGGTGAGTAAGAAGCTGGGTCTCAAGTGAAATACATGTGGAAGTCACAAAACCCAAGGATGTCCTCTGGTCTCCACATGCACAAAAATAAGAGCAAGAAAAGTGTGTAGTGTGTATGTGGTGGGGGATTATTCACAAACATCAGCCTGCTTTCTTTTCAAGAATCTTTCCATTAACAGCTGAAATTCTTTTCCAGATGTGCTATCATCTTTGATTCCCTTTACCCAGTTTATCCTTTTCTACAATCCTCAACAACCCCAGGACGGTAGTAGCACAGATCGTGGTCATGGTTGGTACTGCCCAGCTCCATAATTCTGCCTCTGCTCTGCAGAAGCCTGGAAACTTGGAGAAACCCATAGATTTTCATATTCCATTCCTTCTGATCACACTCCCTCACAGACCTTCCCCCTCAGACTACTTCCCTTTTTTCTTTTTATTAACATGTTCACACTGTCACTTGACACAAAGGGCTTCTTGAGGAACTCATTCACCACGTTTGTTTGGGTGTCACACACTCCGAATGGAGATCTGGAGACACACAAATAAGTGATTTTGTTGATTTATGAGGTCTCACTGTTTTTGCCTCCCCATCAATATGAGCAGGCACGGTAAGCTGGAGAAATGAAGCATCTGGTTCCCTTGCATTTCGTTTGTGAACTTTAGTACCAGATGTAAATCATTCATAAAATCCTACTGTACAGAGTTACTCATCTCTTGTCATCATCGTAGACACACGCTTCATGCACTGTACCTACTGCTTTCAGTAAGAGCAGAAATTTGATGTCTCCCTAAAATACGTAAGTCCAATAGTGGCAGAGGAACCACTTCTGGTAGTTCTAGAAGCCTCTACCATCCACTTATTTATTCTCACAATTCTTCTTGGGAAGGAAAGAAAAATGTGTCCCAAGCCATGGTCAAGATCCAATACTTTCACATCCAAGTAGTTTGAGGGCTGAGGGCTATTGACTTGCTCGCTTCTATTTTTTTGGGAGGTGGGGGGAGTTGTCTGATATGTTTAATGAGATGAATATCTCAAAGAAAACCACAGAGAATATGTGCTTCCAGGTGAGCCACAACTGTGGGTGCCCCTTAGACATACCCTGTGACTCCAAGAGGATGTTCAGTTCCAGTCAGGGACAAGGAAGGTCTGTCTCTTCTCCTGGGACATCCATAGCCAGGCTGTGCTGGCTCATAGCCTACACAGAGGCCAAGGAGGCCACTACACATCTCTTTGCTGCTTTCCTCTTCTGCAAATGGCACATGGGTTTTCCATAGGAGTTTAGGTTGGACGGCAATCAAATGAGGGTCTTCTCCATCTTCTAGCCAAGATACCAGGTCTTGTAGACAGATGATCTGAATGGGTTCAAACAATCCATGGTGGGATAGAAAATGAAAATAGTCAAAGGGATGCATTCCAGCCGTGCAATTTCCTGTGACTGAGTCCCTATACTGGCTCTCACGTAAGATGGCTCAGTCAGTGAAGTGTTTGCCTTGCCAGCATGAGGACTTGACTTTGATCCCAAAAACTCAAGCTTAAAAAAGAAACCAGGTGTTGAAGCTCATGGTTCCAATCCCAGCCCCAGGAAGGTGGAGATAGCTAGTTGGGTAAACAGATCTCTGAAGATCTGGCCAGAGCTCTAAGCTAGTGAGAAACTGACCTGGTTTTATTTCTGTGATAAAATGCCCTGACAATAATAACTTTAAAGAATAAAGGGTTTATTTGACTTATAGTTCCATAGTCTGTTATCGAAGGGAAATCAAGGCCTAAACTTGAAGTAGCTATTCATATCACATCACAAGTCAAGAACCAAGAGAGAATGATCACATGCATGGTCACTCATGTTCAGTCCCCTCTATAGTCATACATTCCAGGAACCCCTGCCCAGGAAACAGAGCTGACCACAGTGGGATGGGTCTTTCTTTCTACATTAATTAATGTGATCAAGAAAATTCCCCATATACACGCCCACAGGCAGACCTTATGAAGACAATCTCTCATTAAAGACTTTCTTCCCAGACAAGTCTAATTAGTGTTAAGTTGATTACTGAACCTAAATCACACAGAGATTCTGTCTCAAAAAGAGTGGACATCTTAGGAGCAACAGCACACATACACACACACAAGCTGTCCAGTCTTCATCTAGCTTTTGAACCATATAACTATCTTCCAAACTATTCCTTCCCACAAACACCAGGCAAGATCCAATTCAAGAGCCAATTCAGTGAGCAACCTTCCTGGGAAATACTGCAGTTAAAAGATGTGCAGAGCTCAATCCCAGAGTAGCCATTGACCAATTTGTTCTGCCCAAGAAGAGGAGGCCATCAGAGCAGGCTTTGAGAAGGACAGAATCTTCAGTTGCTGTCTACCACAGATGTTCTCTGCACAGGTGTGAGATATCATATAAAAGACGTGCTATCTTCTCAAATCACCCTGGTCCTGCAAACTGCCAAGCTCTAGGTGTGGGTACCGAAGCAGCTGCCTGCTGTGTCTTCTTTTGAAGGTGGAAAAAAAAAAACTTCCATCAGCTTTAAAATCAAACAAACAAACTCAGATTTAGTAGGATCTTCAGCCTCTCTCATAACAAGCAGGGAGGGATGGGGACAGATTCCTGGGCACCTCAACCTGAACATCTTCTCTTAAACTGACCAGAAGAGATGACAAAGAAGCAGAGAACATGGATGCAATCATTATGGCTCAGTGGGTGAGCCAAAAGGAGAAAATTTAGGGCACCATACATTTATTAGGTCATTGAAATTTTAGTGAGAAATACATCTTTTATCTCTCCTACAATGTATTCTTTTATTCACATGCTTATCTACCAATCAACTCATTCATTCCTGATATCCCATTTAATTCACTGACTTACAAGACAAGATACTGTATAAACACGGTGGAAAACACACTGCATTTTCTTCCCAAAGTTCTTCTAAGTGGAAAACATGTAGATCTGAGTGTTCTGAGATCTGAGTTCTAAGTGTGTACTGGTTAATTTTAATTGTCGATGTATCTAGAACCACCTGGGGAGAGTCTCAATAAGGGATTATCTGCATTGGTTGGCCTGTAGGCATGTCTATATGGGATTATCTTAATTGAATTGGTATGGGAAGACCCAGCCCACTGTGGGTAACTCTATTCCCTAGACATGGATCTCAAACTGTGTAAAAGTAGAGAAACTGAGTGGAGTACAAGCAAGCAAGTGAACATGATTGCATTCATTTCTCTCTGTTCTTGACTGTAGCTATGATATGGCTAGCTGTCTGAAGTCCTGACTTTCCCACATCAATGAACTGTAACTTGGAATTTTGAGTTGATATAAGCACCTTTCTCTTCTCAGTTGTATTTTGGTCGAGGTGTTTTATTTTAGCAACTGGGAATAGTCTGCTGCTCAGAGTCAATCTACAGAAGATGGGTGAACTGAGAATGTTCAGTATGTAGCCCATGCCTTGTTTTTTGGCTTCTTGTGCTCTGCAATCCTATAATTCCAGTGCCTTTGCTCAGCCTCTCATCTTTCATGCTCTGCTCCCCACTCCTCTCTTTACCCTGTCCTGTTTGCCATGTGGGCTGCAGTGCTAAACTTTCTGGAGTGTTTTCTCCTTATAGGTCATGCTGTTGAGGGCTCTAGACACTCATCTACTTGAGCTACCCATGAGAAGACAACGGTGCAGATCTGACCAGTGTTACTGGACTAGTCAAGGGTTACAGCCTAGTGGAGCTAAGCCAGGCCCTGGGCACCAGAGTCTAGATTGTTCACCATAGCCTGATAACACCCTTCCAGCCTTTACCTGTCAATAATTATTTCTCACTGTGCCTATTTCCATCTCTTTTTTTACATTTACTCAAATTTGCACTCATGCGCGCACACACACACACACACACACACACACACACACACACACACACACACAAGGCAGGTAAGAAAATAGAGAAGGGTTCCTCCACTCAGCCTGTCTTGCAGATTGCAGGGCATCTCTTTTCCCTTCTCTAACCCTCATCCACAGTACCAATGTGTTTAGAAGGAGACCACCACATTCCTTTACACGCAGGCCCTCAGTCATGCTTCAGCTTGATGCTGGGGTGGAGCTCGGTGATAAAGCGCTTGCCTGGCACAGACAAGACTCTGAGTTCTACCCACTAGGCCTTCGATCTTAAGAGAATAGAGACATTTTCTCCAAATCTTTATTTTAACTTCTATATCTTCCATTCTGATTTCTTCTTTTAGAAGCAAAAGCTTACCCCCGCACAAACACATACACACACACTACCACATTTACCATGTTCCCACATCACACCCACTTTTTCCTTTGGCTCTATACTTTAGGTCAGTCCTCAGGCTGACTTCAGTTTATTTCATGTCAATGTGCTCTTTTCTGCCCAAACCTGTAGGTCTTTTGTGCTGTTCCATAGCATGTCTTCATGCTGCATTCTGACCTTTAGCTCTCTGGTTTTGCCTTGTTGCTATCTCTTTAGCTTGTTTTTGTTTTTCAGAGAATTATTGTTCTGCTTCCTGAGACCCTCTCTCCTCTATGCTGTTAAAAATATTGCAGAAACAAAACATTATCGAGAATTCTCTAAGGTGACAGAGAGAACTTTCTGTTTTGTGTTCTGCCCTTGTATGTGTTGTGTGCATGAGTGTGGCTGTGTGAGGGAACACTCACATATGTATGCGTGTGCATATGCGCATCTGTGTGCATATCTGTGTATATGGAAATATGTTTGTGGATATGTATGCATATCTGTGCACATGCATACATGTTTCTATATATGAGCATATATGTGTATGAATATGCATATGTGTATATATGGGAGTATATGTTACATGTGCATATATATATCTATGTGAATATGTGAGTATATTCATATCCTGTATATGTGTATATATATGTGTGGATATGTGAGCATGAGTGTGTGTATGTGTGCATGTGTCTTGCAGAATGGAAAAAAAAAAAACAGAGAAGCGGACTGGTTTTATAAAGAACAGGACTCAGGAGAATACTGTCTGGTAAAGCCAGGCTCTATGCTGACGACCTTGTCCTTGTCACTGCCCACGCCCTGGGTGCTCGCACCCTAGTCTTCCAGCCATCCGGCTTCTTCTGCAGGAGGATGAACACACCAGGGAGGCGGCAAGTGGTTTCACAGGAAGCTTGGCAGTGAGCCGCGGCAGTGAGCCGCAGCAGCACAGTGCCAGGAGTTTAGATGTCAGGGATTAGGAACTAAAAATACAAAGTGGATCTGCCAGGGGCAGATGCACAGGGGCCATTCTTACGGCAAAGGAACCTGTCGAAGTAAATGAGGCCAGAGGACCTGTCACTCCAGAGGTGCTGGAGCAGGTGGAGCATGAGTGCCCTGCTTTAGCCTTCACTGTGCCTCTTTGGGGGGCTGGAATGGAAGGGTCAGTTCTCCTTGGATGTTTCTGTCTACTGGATGAGGTACCCAGGACCTCACTCCAGGATGCTCAAAGGAAGACCACTCCATTCAGGGATGACTTGGGGTATTTTTTCTCATGCTAGCTGCTGTGAGAATTCAGTGTTGTACCTTCTGAGTCATCAATGAGAGTTCTGATGCATCAGAAAGTTTGATCTGAAATGAAATGCCCATATGGCTTGGGCAGTCAGGTCACTCTACAATGGAATTTCAGCCATCACTTTCTCTGGTTCCTCAACCAGTCTTCTGGGTCATGGAGAAATGACTCTTGGCTTCCACAGGTTGGGAAGGGAAGAAATAAAATATTTTAAGAGTGATCAATTGTGACAAGTCACTGGGCTTGCTTCAAGGGCTTGGATTGTTCAATTTGGAAAATTTTAAACATCACCAGGCAGCCACAACCATTTGACCAGCGACAGGTCATGCCTAGGAAGTCAAAGTGTATGCTATACTTCCTACTAAAGTGATAACCAGAATATTAATAATAGCCATGAGGTAACACACAGCCCTTCACACCAGCCAACAGCATTTTGAGTACTCTACAAATGACATATGTTCATCTTTGAGAGTTCAAGTCAGTCTTATTTTCCAGGGATTCAGGGGAAAAAAATTAGTTAGCTTTCTAAAATTTCCAAAAGCAGTAAGGGGTGCTGGGTTCAAATCACAATGGCTCATACCTGTGCCAAGTGTATTAGTTACTGTTCTCATTGGTGGAACAAAAATCCTGGAGAAAGCAACTGGAAGAAGGAAGAGCATTTGTTTCACCATTTGAGGGCACACAGTCCATCATGCTGGAGCTGTCACAGTGCACACCCTTGAGGTAACTGGTCACTTTGCACCCAATCAGAAACCTGAGAGAGAACATTAGTGCTCAGCTCTTCTCCTTATCCATTTAGTTCAAGTCCCCAGTCCTTGGGATGGGGCCACCCACATTCAATGTGGATCTTCTTCTCTGAAAATACCCTCACAGATATGCCCAGAGGTTTATCTCCAAAGATTCTAATTTCTGCCAAGTTGGCCACATGATTAGCCAACCACCACGTCAAGTGTTTCATGAAGTTCCACCCCCTCTCAAGTAGCAGGTAAGCAAAGATGTGTTAGCCCAGCATGAGCTGAAGCTGGAATCCAGCAGCTAGTGAGGCCCATAGGATGCTGAAATCAGCCTTGAGTGCTGGGACCAGACCGTGGGAATCTATGACAGAGGCTGGGGGCCCTTGGTTCCCCCTCAGCCTCAAGGGCATGGTGAGGACAAAGCTGGGTCCTCTCCACTCAATTTGAAGCCTCGCCTATTAATGCTATTCAGGGCCTTCATGTGTTTGAAAATATTCCTCTTCATTATTCATATTGTGCCACAAGAATGATATATTTGAAGAAATTATCATGAATAAAGTGGCCAATTTAGCAGGGAGATTTACCAAGAAAATACTCAGTTAAAAAAAAAATAGTCAGCTACATTTTCTGAGAAAGGAAGTGAAAATGTCGTTTGGATCTTCATAGTTTGAGAACAATACACATGGCGGGGGAACCCTGCTCAATAATGTTTCCTACAATAATTCTCAGGCAAGAGGGAAAAATTATTTCCAATAATGATAAAAGAGGAAATAAAGTGTCCTGGAGTCTAATCAAGCCTAGTTACGGTGGGGGAGGAGGAGCATCACTCTGTTCTCCGACTATTCTAAAGGAGTTTGTGGGGAGGCAGGCACGTGTGTACATTAAAAATAGAATTGCTAATAATCCTGTAAGCCAATGTTCCGGGTTTGGGAGGCCAGATGGCAGGGTTGGAAGAGCTGAAGTCAGAAACCCCTTTCAAAGCAGCAGCATGCTCACTCTGCCATCCAGGGAAGGCTACAGTGAGCATTCCTGCCTGCCTCCAGCTCCTCACCCATCACATGGGGGCTTTCAGAGGCATGCATGCCTGATGCCCTTGAGCATTTCTTCCCACCAGCATCAGGAGGTAACAGAAATAAAAGATTGACCTCCCCCAACTCAGAAGCCTAGGTTTGCAGCTCCCCACAATGCCTGGTTTCCATTCACCAACCTGAAGTCACTGGAGTGAAAAATCAGTGTCAAGAGGCAATTTCTACTTGAAGACAACCCACTTTAGGTCCCTGGTACAAAGTTGCTGCTTTGAGGGTTTTTTTTTTTTTTCTGTGTCACTCTTGGTACCTGCTTTTAAGGAGCAGGACTGCCAACCTGCGCCAGTTAGCTTTTTCTGTCAATGTAACACATCTAGATTTTTCTGGGAAGATAATCTCAGTTGAGTGATATCTAGATCAGACTGGCCTATGAACATGTCCGTGATGAACTATCTCATTGTTAAGTAAGAGGATCCAGCCTCCTCTGGGCAGCACCATTCCCTACGCAGGGGGCTCTGACTCGCATAAGAAAGACAGCTAGCTGATCATGAGCCTGCCTGCTAGGCAGCCAGCAGCATCCTCCACAGTTCATGCAGCACTTCCTCGAACTGTGAAGTAAGTTCCTTGGTCAGAGAAAATGCTGTGTGGGATAGCAAACAGTTCCTGCCTTCATGAGCTCCCTGAAAATAATTTAGAGTTATATGCCAAATAAATCCTTTCCTGCCCTAAGTCACTTTGGGGCCAGGATGTTCTGTCACAATAGAAATTAAAGCAAAACACCACCCAAAACTGCCTTGCCTTTCCCATGACGTTCCAAGCAACATTCAAGGAGCCTGAGTCCCCAGATTGTCACATGGAAGAACCTCCCTCCAGAGAAACACTACTTTGCACTACTAGGTGATTTGGAAGTAACCCTTGGTGATTCTGGCATTTGCAACTAACAGAGCAAGACCCAGGGGTGTCATTAATAAGGCTGTCACTTTGCCAGGGTCAGGCCCACAAGGACACTGGTGACCTCTCTTCTCTAAGAAATACATTAGACATAGAGTACTATAGCCATGAATTAATACAGAGTTAGGCCACACTTTCCTTGGCATAGATAAATTGCTGAGAGCAAATATCAACATAGGGGCAAAGCCTGGTGGGTAACAAACACATTAGTGTTTTGCAAAAATACTTAAGTTCTCTTTTAATCACATAAGGCAGTTTACCTTCAAAGGCTGGTGAGCTATGTACATCAACAACCAGGGCAGTTTACAGAGTATTCTTATAGTGCAGAGGATGCTCCATACCTTGCCTGGGTGCCTTCCCTCAGCGTCATGAATTTTATTGTTATTCTCATGATACACATATAGAAACTGACACTTGAGGATGTCATCTGAGAGTGATAATCAGAGACTTGATCCTCAGATTCACAACCCATACAGCACTATTCCCTCACCTTTTCCCATAAAGTCCAAGTAACAAAAGGTTGTGGGGCAATTAGAGAAATAGCTGAGTTGGTAATGTGCTCTCACTGAGCAAACATGAAGATCTGAGTTCTAATCCCCAGAATGCACATAGAAAGCCAGGCATGGTGTCACATGCTCATAATCTCAGTGATGGAAAGGTGGGTCCCTGGAACTTACTGGCAGAACTAAGTAGAGAGTAACTACAGAGCATGCTCTGGTTGTCTGCTGGTCTCCAGACATCCATGTATACACACATTCACAGAGGGGAAGGAGAGAAACAAGAGACTAAGACAGACAGAGAGAGGAAAGGAAAGACAGACAGAGACAGAGGTGAAGGTGGAAAAGTCATTGAAATTGTTTTTTAGAGACTCTAGGTCCCAAAGGGTAGAGAGAGCCCAGCTTTGGAAAAGTAGTAGGTGCCTGGACACAGAGGGGCCCGCATGTCTGGTGAGAGCATGGGCCTGACTCCAAAAATCAAAGAACCTGAAAATCAATTTTAAAAACCAGACAGGGCTTGGATAAATGCGCTCCTTTCCTGCAAACGACGGCAGGGCTTCCACTCCAAGCTGGAGCCATTCCACAGACGAGCTCAGCCTCCCTTCAGGAGTGGTTTCTCGCCACGACTCGGATTTATTTAAGTTCCACCATTAAAATGCAAGCCGGAATCCACGCTGCCATCTCCATAGTGATGAGCGTCCTCAAAAACCAGCGCCAGTTTTAATGATTAAATTATCTTTATTTTCGGTTCTTCCATCTCCACATTTCCCCACACTTTAGTATGCGTTCAATAATTCAAGGCTTCTCCAAACACCAGTGAGGAGCATGGCTCCCTAAAGTGGTCCTTTGCTTAGGGGAGCAATCTGTAGCAGGGACACGGCTTTAAACACTGTCGCTCAGGAGCTTCTCGTTGTAACAGTGAAAGTCATAATTTCCAATCAATCCTCAAGTATTGAAAGGGATTGTCTTGAGGCCACAGAAGTTCTGGGATGGTGATACTGGGGTAGGAAGAGGTAGAGAGCGTGGTATGAAGGCCAAGTTTGTTGCCGTTTAATATCCTGAAAAGCATTTAGGAGCAAATGCTGTGTTTGTGACAGAGACTTCATGTGCGGGTGTGTACTTGGGATTGTGTACATGCACACACCTGTGAGTGGTCAAGGAGGACAGAAGCCACTCTCAGATGTCACTCAGGAGCCATCCATCTTACTTTTTTGAGACAAGGTCTCTAATTTAAACCTAGAACTCACCAAGGAGGCTGTCCTAGTCAGCTTTAATTGTCAATTTGACACAGCCTAGAGAGCATGGGGTAGACCTCAAGTGAGACATTGCCTAGGTCAGACTGGCCTATGAGCATGTGTAGGGGGAGAT
The DNA here is from genome assembly GCA_004025045.1 of Sigmodon hispidus. Lineage (NCBI taxonomy): Eukaryota > Metazoa > Chordata > Mammalia > Rodentia > Cricetidae > Sigmodon > Sigmodon hispidus. Next base: position 145,673 of record PVIH01003615.1, read on the forward strand.
TGTCTTGATTATTTATTGATGCAAGAGGGCCAAGCCCACTGTGGGTGACACCATCCCTACTAAAGTAGTCCTGGGCAATATAAAAATAGTAGTTGAGCATAAGCCAGTGTGTGAGCAACCCAGCAAGCAGGATTTCTCCATGATGTTTTCTTCAAATTGTGCTCGTTAGTTCGTGCCTCTACTTCCCCTAGTGACTGACTGTGTCTCCCCTGCCCCCATGTTGTTTTTAACACTGTCTTAAAGGTAGAAAAGGAAGGACTGGGAGGAGAAGAATTGAGAAAGGAAGGCATGCTCTCAGGAGTCTGAGCCACCTTTGGTCCCCACCTTGACTGGCTGGTGATGGAAATGAAGCTTAGTTACAGAGCCCATGGAACAGGTGGCAACAGGGCCCAAGACCACCTTGCATCACCTCAGAGACTCATTGCACCTGTGTGGGCTGACTTCCCCTAAGTGGAGAAGAGAATTCTCTCAATGCAGAGAGGGGATTCTCCCAGTCTCCAAACCCAGAATTGGTCAGTAAGTGTCTACAGGAGACTGTAGACAAAATTAACCATGACCAAGGTTAGCTCATATCATCTACTGCTCTGCACTGGACTGTGAGGGTACTAGGAGCCCAGATTCAATGATTGGAAATCAGGCAGCAGCTAAGACACCTTACACAGACACAGGACCCCAGGCAGAAGAGCCAAGATTCATATCTTAATACTTGGGACTCTTCAGCACTCCTCGAGCAAAATCTGTCTTCCGATACTGTGTTCTAGACACCCACTGTACAGGCACAACAGAAAACAATAAAATTTCAGGCAAATCACTATGTGCAACTGGTGAGAAATCAAGGAAGCTTTTGTAGGAAAGGCTGCTGGGTCACTGAGTACTGAAGGCTGAGAAGGAGCCAGTCCTGGCAAAATATGGAAGTTGCGGAGGAGTTCAATGTTAGAAAAAAGAGCATTGACTCTGACTCAGGGGTCAAGTGAGAGGAGCAGACCTGAGCCAAGGAGAGCCCTGGAGTTAACCGCAGCCAGGCTGAGAAAGGCCTGGAACAGAGTGGTAAGAATCCAGTGGTCTTTTTGTCATTCACAGGACAGCATGCTGTCTCCTTCATCTACTTTCCACAGCTTTCACCTTGCATGCAGCCCCGCTGAGCAGTGACAGGAGTTGGGGAGCATGCTCAGATGTGCTCAGTAAACCAGTGCAGTGGGCCTGTGCAGTCTGGAGAATCAGAAAGTCTCAGCCACAGCCTAATCAGATGGCCAAAGGATGCAAGCCCCTGCCATACAGTAGAACCAGGGTGGATACGAGGATTCAAGATGAAGAGACTCGGCCACCCCATTGGTGATCACCAGGAAAGCCCAGCTGCTCGGATGATCCATGCACGAGTTCATGAGTCCTGAAATAGCTCAGTGTCATCCCTCCACAGGGCTATTTTTAAAATGTACTCACCAGATGTATTTATACCCTGCGTCTCCCAATTTGAGAGAGAGAGAGAGAGAGAAAGAGAGAGAGAGAGAGAGAGAGAGAGAGAGAGAGAGAGAGAGATTGATTCAGCCAGCTAAAATGGCCAATGTGAAATAAAATTAATGGAACAGGATGTGAAATAAGAAAATGTGATTTTTAGCAAGCAAGTGGTGGCACAATGGCTGTGACTTAGTTCAGAACCAGACTCTGAGTTTACAAGTAGCCAAAGCAAAAATGGGAATCAATACGGCATAGGTGATAGAGTCAGAAAGTAGTGAGCCCTGTCAGTGCCTTTCAGGAGAACTTTGCTGGTTCTAACTTCAGAATAAAACAGCTCAAGTCAGAGGTTTAGGAAGAAACAGAACTGCCCAGCTTGGGGAAGCCTTACCCAAAACTTAGAGGCCCGACATTTAAATTAAGAAACAGAAGAAAAGGGGTATAGTCTGTCCATAGGAATCTCCTGGGATCCCCAAATCCAAGCTGTTTCCACCCTGAACTGACTGTGCCACCAGCTATTAAATGCCAACTTGTCTTCCAATCCCAGGAAGGCAGATGCCCTGTCCTAGAGGGAGAAGAAACCCACAGAGCTGTGACATGAGAAATGAGAGGCAGGTCCAAAAGACTCAGGTATGCCTAGAGTCCAATTGGTCTGTCCAGTGTCACTGTACAGCGAGCGCGGGTAGGCAGCCAGGGCTCTTACATGAAAGCCTCTGCAGGACAGTGGGAAGGGAGGACCTCAGTCCTGGCTCTCAGTCACTCGATGAGCCACTCCACAGCAGAGTCTTAGCCTCTCTGGGCTCCTTGTCTTCAGATAAGAAAGAAGAGTGTGAGCACTCTGGTTTCACCAGATGTTGCTGAATTGTTTCTGCTGTAGTTATGTCATTCTCATTCCCACAAGTAGCATCTAGGAGTCACCTTAATGCCACACCTCCACTGGCATTTGATATTGCCAGACTTAATCTTTGCCAGACAGATGGCTGTGAAGCAAATGTATCTCATTCAAAATTGAATAGGAGACTGAAGAGATCCGAATGACCTGAGTTGAATTCTCAGCTCCTATGTCAGGAGAGTCACAATTGCCTGTAACTCCATCTCCAGTGGCATCCGACAACCTCTCTGACTTCCTCCAGCACCTGCACTCATGTGCCTGTACCCCCCCCAGCAGAGACCCAATAAAAAATAAAATCTTTATTAAAATATATCTGAGCAGGTGATAAACATTGAGGTTGTCTGGGAAGAAAGAAAGCAGGGGAAACTGAAGAGAACAAGATGGATTTGGTGTCAGGAAACCCTGTTATGTCTCCCACGAAGACTCTGATGCCATGTGCACATCCTAGGGCAGTAGCTTTGCCTCAGCGATCAACAAACAGGACTTCAGCATGTCCTGGCCACAGGGCTAGTTGTGCTGGAGACTGTCCAGGGTCACCCAACTTTTAATGCTCTCTTCAAACTCACACCCACCTCTTCAGGTCACATGCCTTCTGGTATTATGCATTGGTGTACAAAGAGAAAGTCTATTCAGGAGAAGGTCAAGAACTGAGGCACAACCTTCATGTGATCATGGGTGACTCAACACTGAATATCACCCACATCTAAGAACACTGTGGAATTCTGGCATCTCGCCATCAGTAGTCAGTGAATATGTTTGGAATGCACACTTAGAAACTAAGAGAACTGAAGGGCAAGCCAATGAGCCAGGTCCCTTCTGACCACTGAAGGTGCTTTCTGACCACCAGACTCTGACTAAGAGGACCATGTAATAGGAGGCACCATGGGTAGAGCTGAAGGGACACACAGTTTTAACATGGCTATTAGATGGAGCCCTACACACACAGTTGTTGACACATAGTAGGTATTCAATAAATGGCACTGTGCTTTCATTGTTGTGGCTAGTTTGCAATGTCTTCCCTGTTTCTGTCTCCTGGTCAAATTGCGCTAATTAAAGATAAGTGAGGGCCAAGGGGCTTTCAAGTTCACAGAGTCTCTTGGACACTGAATAGAAATAAACACAGGAAACCCTGGAGGTCCTTTCCATGTTTTTTTTCCCCAATCCTCAGAAGCTACCCTAGGGACACAGGCCAAGTTTTGCAGCCCTGCTCACTTCTACCCTCAAGAGCATCTTCCAGGAGCTGGTATTCTGCTTTGTGGGAGTGATAACCCAAGGTCAGAGTCACCTTCAACCCCAACACAGCACAGCCTGTCGGTTGTTCACTCCCTTTGCAGTTAGCTATTTGTGGGGAGCTGGCTGCACCCCCTTACCTGGCCCTATGAGCCCACATTGCACCCGTCTCTCTCCTGAAATGATGGAGCAATGTAGGGTTTGGTAATAAAAGGCTCCGTAGTTATGCCTCTGATAAAATCTGTTCTGCCTTCACACTCAGTCCATTCCCAGCGGGATGACTCCTCGGTACCAGGAGGGAACCCTAGAACACACCAAATGGGAGGCTCACTTGGCCCTTCAATAGTGTTATCAAAACACACACAAAGGATTTTGTTAAATTTGAATTTCAGACACAGACATTTTCGTAGGTGTGTGTCCCAACCATCATACTATTTGGAGCATATCTCAAACTCCTAGGCTTTGAATTATGAGCTCTGGCCTCCCTGCCCTCCTTACCTGTCACTTGAGGGGCCTTTTTTGTGACTTTCTGTCCAAAGGGCATCTCTCCAGCTCCAGATCAGCCAGAATAAGGCAGAGGTAAGTTTCCTGGGGACGGCTGTTCACCAGATGGCTTTGTATGGCACTCTGTGGGATTGTGGGTCCTTTATGGACTCCTTGCTCTACATTAGACACTCCTGAGAGGTGAGCAGGAAGGCATCACCTGGCATTATCTGTGACTATGTATGTGTGTGTCTGCATGGGTATGTTATGGTATTCATATAATAATATGTATATATGTGTATTTGCTATTACAAATTTTATTTATGGCTTTTAAAAATTCCTTCAGAATTTTATACAATGTATTTTGGACACGTGGCTTTTGACAGTGCCAAGAAAAAAAAAAGAATTTGCAAATGAAGTTTTGAAAGAGATAAGATGTGAGCAAGAAAAGGTTTCCACAGCCATCTAGAAACATCCAGACGCTGATACAGCAGGTTTCTGCCACCCAGCCACCACTAAGAAGCCAAAAGAAACTAGAGGCAGAGGACACATACTCCCTAACGTCACAGGCTCCTGGGCCCCAGAATTTGGCTTTTGTGACTTTTCCTCCCCCACCTGAACCACTGCTCTCTTACTATGTCTGTGGCCCCATGCCTGGCTACGATGTAATCTCCCACTCCAGGCCTGAGTGTAGGAGACCAGACATCCACAGAGCCAGCAGCAAACCAAAGTGACCACATCTCAGAGAAGGGCTGAGAGGCAGGGTACAGCCTGGGTCTCTCCCTTCTTGCAAGGTCGTACCAGGCAGAGTATACAACTTGTAATAAGGGTTCAGTGAATCTTCTTCAGAGTCCCAAGCAGGAAGAAGGACATGCCAGCTCCAAGGCCTGAGATGTTTCCATGATAAGGAGAAATAAATGGGCTTTTCAAAGACCACAGACACAATTCTCTAGTAAATTCACTTTAAAGCGGGGTGAGGGGGGTGGGGAGAGAAAAGAAAAAAAAAAAAGGTCCCTCTCCGTCAAATATCAAATGCCGCAGAGGAAAGAGATAAGGGTTAAAGCCAGAATGGATTCAGGCTTATATTTATGTAGAGAAGTAATCAGAGCATCAAAGTGGTGGAAGAAAGTGGAAGGGTGTTAAGACAAATGAATTTTAAAAGCACACAATAGCAGCCCCTGATTCTCTTTCCCGTGCAATGAAGTATTTCAGAAGATTAAAATGGTTATATAACTTCCCGAATCCACATTGTCAAAAAGATTTGTAACTCGCTGTTTTCCGACCCAGGTACCAAATGAAAGAGTTTCATCTAGGTTTTTGATCCTGGCAATTTTTTTTAAAGGTATAAAATATATTGAAATATTTAAATGGCTTGTCAAATGTAAACTTGGCCGTGTCCTGACACTTTTAAAATATAACGCAGCTTCAAACATCACTTCTCCTACTAGGGTTTTTTAAATTGTTTTATAATGCATTAATAGTAGAGATCAGAATCAAAAAAAAAAAAAAACCCTGGTATTTGTATATTCACATTTTCCCCCTCATCCCCTGTAATTTTCAGAATGTAATTCTGCCCCCAGCTGGTTAAAACATCTCTAACATCAGAAAGAAAAGAGAAACTTCTCAAAGTCCCCATGCACATTAGAAGGACAAGGGTTTGTGTTTCAGAAAGCTGACAGGTGCACTGGGGGATGGGACACTCCCCCACCCCCACCGCAAGTAGATTTTATGTGTCTGTTGAAGCAAATGAATAGTTTTTCACTTTATACAATCAAGACATGCAGAATTGGGGCCATGCATTCCAAGGATGCTTTGGCTGTGTTCTTCCTAGAAATGCCACCTCTAACCAGGTATCGACTACCTAGCTGTGATGCTGTTCATCCTGAAGATCAACCCATGCATAGTGCTAGGAATGTTGACCACCTTCATCATATGCAGCCCAAACACTGATTTGTTTTCTTAATGTGAACATCTTTTTTTTTTTTTTCATTAAATTTACTAAGATTTATTCCTACATGACCACATCCTGGCAAGGACTACAATAGAAGCATCTTTAATACTGACAGGAGCTCTTGGTCTATCAGGCCAGCATCTATACCTGAGAATCAATGAGCAGCCAGGAAAGAGAGCTGAATACTCAGCAACAGCCAAGGCCACTGACTATAAAGATGGCAGGCTGGAGACTCTATCTTCAGGACCCTTCCATTGTCAACAGTGTCTGTGTGGACAATGTGGACAAAGGACTCTTGTCCTAACAAGGGTCTCTATAGAGTCTCAGGGAAGAGATAACACTGAGCTCTAGGCTGACAATAGTCCAGCTCCAAAGGACAGACATAAGAGAAGAAGGATTTGGCTTGGAATGTTATCCCAGAAGGGCCCCAGGAAAGGCAGTAGCTGGCGCTGTGTGGTGCGATATCAATTGCACCCCCTCATCCCCAGTCTCCAATTACACTACTGCACCCCTAGGGCATCAGAAACAGTAGTGTGGACTGAAGGTGGGCCTGGAACAGGAATGTTAGGACCTGACTTCCTTTGTCAGCTCCCATGGATGACAGTGAATGACCTTCAGGTTCTCAGTCCCCCATCCCCGCCCACCCACCCCTACACACTTATCACTGGTGAGGTTTTTAAAGTTCAGATAGAGATTTAAATGACACTAACTACCTGAATGTACTAGAACAATCCTTCCCTCTCAAGGGAGGTGCTTCAACAAGGAAAATCTATTTCCCAGTGTTTACACTTTCCATAAAAGGCCAGACAGAGTCAACAGTTTAGGTCCCGCTGGCCAACTTGCAAAGTTGAGAGTGTCACATAAAGAAAAGACTTATAAAATCAGACAGGAGAAAAAAAATGTCCCTTTAAACCAAAATTGGTGGCATCACTTATAACCCAAGCACTTGGGTGGATAAGGCAGGAGAATTATGAGTTTGAGGCCAGCCTAGGCTCCATAGGGGTATCTCAAAAATCAAAAACTAAAACTACCTACCTAGAAATCCTCAGGGTCTGGGGAGGGCTCTATAGGTGAAATACTTACCTCTCAAGCATGGGGTCCTAGGTAGGCATGGATCCCCAGAAACTATATATAAGCGGCATGCATCTGTAATACCAGAACTCCCCGGACAAAGACTAGCAGATTTCAGAGCTCACCAGCCAATCAGTGAGCTCCAGGTTCAAGGTTCACTGAAAAACATTGTCTCAAGAAAATAGAGTGGTAAGCTACAGAGAAAGACATTCTGCTGTCCACTCCTAGCCTTCATGGGCCTGTGTACATATGAATGTTCAACCCTTTATAACCAAAAAGAAACTCTCATACTTTCATTAATAAAATTAAAAGCATAATGATTATGATGTTTTCACACAGGTCTGCATATAACAGTGGAAATCTTGTGAAATACAAAATCAAACACTTGATGATGTATGCTATCATCACATCAAGCACAAGTGGTCACTGCAAAAACTATACTTAGCTCAAAAGCTGAACAAAGTAAGTTCTAGCCTGGGTAGGCTGTTGGTGTAATAAGGAGGATGCTCAGGTAGCCTCCCTGCCCCTGTCATTCTCAGCCTGTCCCCTGGGGTCCTCATCTCAGGATCAAGGTGTTTGCATACCTTCCACTCTTAGGGCTCAAATCCCACCTCTCAACTCATGCACTGGGGCCCAGTCTCTAGCTCAAAGGATCACAAAACAGAGAAGCAACAAGGGTGGACCCCTGTGAATTGAATTCATGCCTTTATAGAAGAAGCCTGAGGAGGAGCTTATTTGTTCCTGTGGTCACCAGAGGACACATTAGAAAATGACACTGAAGACAAAGAGCATGTATCACCGACCTGAGGCTGCTGGAACATGGACTTTCCAAGCCTCCGGATCTGTGAATAACACATCTCTATGGTCGGTCAGTGGCTTGGTATGTGCACTTTTGTTCTAGCTGCCGGAGCTAATGAGACTTTATTCTTCTGTCATCTCCTCTGAGAAGGCATCTTGGATTTTGCCTTGCCTGGAGAAGAACAGGCTGCTCATGACAAAATCTTCTAGGAAACTACAAGGAAACCATGGCCTCCTGGAAAGGCAAGCTTGGGCTTCTTATTTGGCTTATTCAGTGGGTGTAGCCTGAGTAGGTTTTAGGGAATGAAGGAGGAGGAAATAAGGCCTAGGCTATGTCAGAAGCCAAGCAGACGCACTCATCAGCCACTACTGAGTAGAATCCGTGGTCAGAAGCAGCAGAAAGTATCACACACACACACACACACACACACACACACACACACACACACAGTAAGCACCACCATTAAGACTCTGTCTTCTCAGTGTCATCTCAACAAGCACACAACACATAAGAGGGATGCTGCTCTCTCTCCACTTCACACATGGGGAAGACTGGGAAGAAATGGTATGGGCAAGACTCCATAGCTAGCCTGTGGTATAAGCAAGATACAAACCTACAGTCTCTCTCTAAGCCTACCCATGAATCTCCTGGCCACTACTCCCAGCTAGGACTCTAAAGGTGACTCTTCAGTGTCCTCTCCCAGCTTTACAGCTGAGGCAGCTTCCTGAATGTCAGCTCTTTTTTCTTTTATCCTCCAGTGAAGAGAGGTAGAAGGCAGACCCTGAGAGTATTGTCTCTTGTTAAAGATTGTTATTTTTCTGTCTCTCCTCAATGCTGAGACTTTTTTGCCTGTTGAACCATAGCTCTGGTGTAGCACCTTAGTAATCAGTGGGGAAACTGAGGCCTAGAGATAAAGATCATGAGGCTCTTAAGCGAGTGAAGGGGCCAGACAGTGTCTGTTTTCAGAAGCTGCCATGTAACTTGACACTCAGTCTGCCGTGCCCAGCTGAGGAAGGTTTCTAGAGTGTGATGGTTCCTTTAGGCTCATACATTGGAATGTTTGATCCCTAGTTGATGGAACTGTTTAGGAAGAAAGAGGAGGTGTGTCCTTGATGGTGAATATGTGCAACTGGGGTTGATCATTAAGGCTGAAAGAGCCCATGCCATTCCTAGTTATCTATCACTGCATCAGGCTAATACCAAGGTTTCTGTCTGGTGAGATGCCAGCTGCTGGGACCACAGACACTCAGCAAGTCTTTGTCACTTTCATGGCTGGAGACCAGAAATGTGCATAGTGATGTAAAATCCATCTGCATCTGAATATGAAGCTGGATGTAAAAATTGGAGATGATGGGGGTCACCATCTATAGGCACTGTCTAGAACCAGTACATTGGAGATCACCAGATGCCCATATCCTTGTCCCAGACTACATCCTCAGGACATAGTCCAGAGTAGAGCCCAGAGAACAGATGGGATCTATAGATATGTGGATGGATGAATGAATGAATGGACGGATGATGGATGGATAGATGGATAATGGATGAATGGATCAGAAAGAATCAATGTGTGGTAAGGCAGACCTGGAGTTTCCAGTGTCAACCCAAGGGCAGTGGAAGCATGTCCTAAACAGCTGTGCCCACTGGGAAGCTTCTCAGAACTGGAAGAGAGACCTAATAATAAATCCTTTTCCACTTCTTGCCAGCTTGTTATTCTGGGCAGCTACGTCACCTCTCTGGATTTTAGTTTCCCAAAGAAACTGTGAAGGATTAAGTGAGGCATCAGGTCACCTCACTGAACACACAGAGGCTTCCCATGTCTGTGTTCTTCCCTATAACCCAGTGAGGCATCAGGTCACCTCACTGAACACATAGAGACTTCCCATGTCTGTGTTCTTCCCTATAACCCAGCATCTCAAGAGTTTGGACAGGGAACTATTAGCTAATGAATGAGGTCTAGTCAGACATTGATAGTGATAAGGACTTGGCCCTCAAGGTAGTTTTATTTTCATTTATCTAAAGGCTAAAGATGCTGAGTTTTGCCATGACCTTGGAAGCTTAGGGATTGACTCAACAAGGGTCAAGGGGAAAGAAGAAATGACAGACACACATATAGCAAAGCTTGGATCCCAGGGTCCTGTCTCTGATGGAGACGAACCATCAGCAGCCTGGGAACTCGGCATGCCTACTTTATAACTGATGAAGCAGTTTTACTATATACTACTGAATGAAGTGGCTGATTTAGCTAATCTAGAGGTTGGCATCCCTCTGTAAAAGTACAGTCTCAAGTTGTGAACAACCAACAGAGCAAGCTGTGGTGCATCTTCTACCCACAGAGACTAGGGGAAAGCCGAGCCATGTCCTCAGTCTGTCCTGGGAAAGCATTGTCATTCTCATGGGTCTGAGGCATTGGAGTTCTTGACATGGTTATGGTCATGTCGGCAACACACATTCACCCAGGGCTTCCTATGTTCCCATGGAGTTTTACATACATTCAATGCCACTTATACTTCTTCTTCTTCTGAGAAGCTTCTGCCCCAGTGGTCTGCTCATTTATTGATTGAGAACTTGTTCTTTTATTGTTAGTTCTTGAAACATTCTGATATTAATCTTCCAATGAGATGAGCAACTTACAGAGATTTTCTCCTGTCCTGTGTGATTTTTATTTGCTCTGCAGATTCTTTTCTTTGAAGTGTAGAAGCTTCTTAAGTTGCAGACAAACCCATACTCAATCTTACACTGAACAGGAGAAAACTGAAATTGTTTCCTGTAATTCAGGAATAAGATGAAAGTGTCCCTGTCAATAGGACAAAACGCCAGCCTACAGAATGGGAAAAGATTTTCACCAACCCTACAAGTGACAGAGGACTGATCTCTAAGGTATATAAAGAGCTCAAGAATTTAGATCCCAAAACCTTGAATAACCCTATCAGAAAATGGGATTCAGATCTAAAAAGGGAATTCTGAGCAGAGGAACTACGAATGGCTGAAAGGCACCTGAAAAAGTGCTCTTCATCTTTAGCCATCAGAGAAATGCAAATCAAAACAACTTTGAGATACCACCTAACACCTATTAGATTGGCTAAGATAAAAGGCACAGATGACAGCCTATGCTGGAGAGGATGCGGAGCAAGGGGAACACTCCTCCATTGTTGGTGGGATTGTAAGCTTATTCAGCCACTTTGGAATACAATATGGAGGTTTCTCAGAAAATTGAGAATCAATCTCCCCAAGGACCCAGCAATACCACTTCTGGGTGTATACCCTAAAGAGGCACATTCACACTCCAAAGGTATTAGCTCAACTATGTTCATAGTAGCATTATTTGTAATAGCAAGAACCTGGAAACAACCTAGATGTCCCTCAACTGA
>PVIH01003616.1:8881-51599 GCA_004025045.1 Sigmodon hispidus
AGTGAAGACTGATCCAAGCATTATTGGGCCAGTGTGACCATAGGACTGTCTGCTCCCTGCCCAGGGAGGGGATGGGGAGTTGCAGAGAAGAAAAATGATCAGATGTGGTGGGAGGGGGAAGAGACTTTCAATAAGGATATACAGGGATGGAAAAAAAAAATTCAGAGGGAAAGCTGAACACAAAGAAAATATATGTGTAATAATCTTATTTGTATTTCCACCCTTGATAAGCCATGCTTATGATTATTATCCTCTGTATAGCTATTGTTAACTCTTCGGCATTTTTAAACACTTTTTACTGTTTTTTTTTTTGATAAATACAAAATAAAGAAGGAAAAAACAAACAAACAAACAACTATCACATGCTGTAGGGTCAAAGCCATACATGGCTCCTTTTCTTTCAGCCCTATTCTCCATTTTTTTTTTTTTTTAAAGTATAAGCCCCATTTTATTTTTCCAAGGTGTTTTTTTCCTTCTGTCTTTATGTAGCCACCGCTTTACATGGGCTTTGGTGGAGGTCATGGTGCAGCACCAGCAGATCTAAATCGTGGTGGGGGTGTTCGGTCCTTGCGGGCTTCACGAGACCGATTCCTGACGACTTTGCTATGAATAGCACAACTCACACAGTAATAAAGCTTGACATAGAGTTTGGGAAGCACATAAGCGTCGAAGACACTTGCTTCAGATATGTCCCTGACAGCAGCGGCCTCTACAATATTCCGGATGACGAACTTCTTTATGGCCTTGAGAGATGGCTCACAGGTTAAGAGCACTGACTGCTCTTCCATTTTTTTTTTTTTTTAAGACAAATTAAAAAGCAAAACCCCACCAACAGCACTAATTCCTTGAAAGATTTAGGGGATACCCCCAAACAGGGGAAATATCATTCTAGGGCTGCAAAATGTGGGTTGTTACTTTCCAATAAACAGTTATGAGGGTCAGGGATTGGAGGCTAGTCAAAAGAGAATGCGAAGTGTGTAAACAGTCCTGGGTGTGAGGAACTCGAGTCTGGAATGAAGAGGATGCAGGGGTGAGAGATCCAGAGTGAGAACAACAGTGCAGAGTGACAATGAGCTGGCAAAGCAGTAAATGAAAAAATGACCCGGGAAGGTGATTTTAATGCATACCAAGTTATTTTATTAAGAATCTTAAGGAGTGAATACAGAAAACATTGAGTATAGGCAGGGAATATCAAAATGACTAAATATTGGTCTAAGTATTTATAAAAGATTGGACATTTATGAAAATGCAGTGCATAAAATCAGAGTTTCTGGTTGGTTCTGGCTGTATTCAAGTCATCTTGCCAGCAGGTCTATGGTTACATATTTGTTTCCTGTGGTTTGGGTAGAGGCATGCAGAGCCTGTGCAAAGGAAGCTCTTAGAAACACAAAGCACTGGGTTCACATAGCAGAAGGAGGTAAATATGTAATAGATGGGGGGGGGGGGAAGAAGCAAAAGAATGGGGTGAAGTCTTACCAGCAGGACACAGCATGGCCTTCCAGATCTCCGAGGTAGGAGCAGGGTGGCCAGCTTTCCTAGCAGCAGCACTGCTTCTTGCAGCCGCATTTCTGCTGGCAGCAGCACTTCTGCTGGCAGCAGCCCTTCCCACAGCCACAGCCACAGGAGCCACAGCCACAGGAGCGGCAGCAGGTGCGGCGGTAGCAGCAGACCACAGGCCTGCAGCAGCCACAGCAGCCACCACAGCAGCCACAACCACCACAGCAGCCACCACAGCAGCCACTCCGGTAGCACCTGCAGGTGGTGCAGCTGTTGCAGCAGCCACCACAGCCACCACAGCCTCCACAGCTGCCACAGCCTCCACAGCCACCACAGCCTCCACAGCTGCCACAGCCTCCACAGCTGCCACAGCCACCACAGCCTCCACAGCCTCCACAGCCACCACAGCCTCCACAGCCGCCACAGCCACCACAGCCACCACAGCCACCACAGCCACAGCAACCCATGTTGTCAGTAGAGAGGATTCAGGTGCAGTGAGGAGAGAGATTCAGGAGAGGAGAGGAAGATGTGATGATGCTCCTTCAGCTGGGGGAGCCCCTTATATACCAGTGCTGCAGAGAGCAGAGGGGAGCACATGACCCCTTCCTTGTTACTATTTATTAGTTCCTCCAGGAAAATCTTGGACTTCTGTTTACTTTCCTATCATACAGCCTAGTTATTAACTCAGTTGTTTTGGGTTTATCTCAACTTATCTCTGTCCATCTCACTGAGAACATTTAGAAGAACTTAAGCCTGTTTCTAAGTGCAGCCAATCTTAGAGTAGCCATGCCAGGAAGGTACATCAGCCAGTACACATTTTCACCATTCACTAGTTTTCCGAGGGGTATATAGTATGCATTTCCCTTGGCACCTCTAAGGGAAGATTCTTAGTGATTAGAAAGAGACAGAAATCTGTCCTAAGGAGATAGCTTCCACTGTCTGTTGTGTCCATCATTGGTCTGAATTTCAGTTGAAAGGAATCCTAGGTTTCTAGGTTAGTGGCTATGTCTTTGACCTAAGAGGGATGCTCTGAGCCCAATGAACTCATAAAGAACACTATCAAATCAGCATCCAGTAGAGTGGTCCATCATCCTCACTCTCCTCACAGGGCTCAGTGCTTGAGGTCCTGTCTCAAAGTTAGCAAATGCCACAGCAAGCATGAAGAAAGATCTCAGAGGGCTCAGGAAGCTTCACTGTTCCCAAGCCTGGCTTTGCAGAATTAGCTCAGGGCTCACATATATAACTGCCTGCAGAAAGGGGATAATCACTCTTAGACCTCCCAAAATTTGGTTGGCAGAATACTAGACTCACAGGGTATTAAATATACTACACGGGAAGGGTGAACATGATTAAAAAATAACTCATCTCAATGAAGCCACACAGGCTTTCTGATTCTGGTTTTAGAAGTTCTCATCTGTCATGTGTTCTGTGACTCTAAAAAGACAGGGTAGGATGCTGTGTGCCCAGACAATGCAAGTTCCTCTTAGGGTGGGTCCGCATTCAGATTGTGAAAGTAGATTTAGAAAAAAATTTTGCATAGTGATCTCAGCAGGAGCTGTAAAGAAGTTATACCCTCTGATTCTCCAAATTCAGCATCTGTGATGTTAAAAAGGTCTGAGGGCCCCAAAGCATACTTGGCATACAGCTTATACCTACAGTTGTTTACTGCATTCGAGATTAAGCGGGGGAGATGTTTTCCCGGTTAAGAGCACATACAGCTTTTGCTGAAGATTCAAGTTCAGTTCTCAGCACACACCAACATTTTTACCCTTAGTCCTACCCTTTCTACATCCATAACCCTCTCTCATCCACTGAATTCCCCAATTCCAGGAAGATCATAGGCACTGTCCGCTACCTGTAGTTTCGGGTGTGCTGGAACTTGTTACTACAAAGTCTGTAAACCCCCTGCCTGCCTTCCTCTTTGCCACTGGCCAGCAATGTAGGTGTAGTAGTATCTCCCTGTCACAGAAGGCTGCCCCTATGTGTGTGCTCACAGACACCTTTGAAATCTTCCTCAGGTACCTTTCTCATCTCTCTTCCCCACCATGTACACAGGGCCTCGAATTCCTCAATCCCTCTAGATCTTGGTCATCAGTACCAAAGCCTTCTAAAATGCCATTTCTCTGACTTTGAGCTCAGCCTCCTCCAGGAACCACCTTTATCACTGTTTTCCTTACCAACCACATTGCAAGCGACATAGAAAAGCTCCTATCCTCTCCTATTATGTGCTGGGATTTATAGGTACACCACCACAGCCATTCAGCTTTTATGTATTGGGGATCCAAAACCTGATCCATCTCTCTATCCTTAAATGGATCTTTAAAATAAAAATTTCTATTTAATATGCAGAATGTTTTTGTTGATGAATATTGACTTTAAGGCTTTCTTTCTTCTCCAAGATTTGCCATTAATATGTCAGTTTCCCAAATAAAGATATAACATGAAACATTCCCTACACAGTTTATTTTAAATCCTATTTTGATACTTTCTATATAACGTCATAATTTAAGGTGTGTGTGTGTGTGATATGAATAGAAAAGATAAAATGAAGGCATGGCACCTTCCACCTGGGATGCCAGCCCTGACTGGCAAGGATGACTGTGGTCTCTTCAGCTGAGGTCACAGACTATCAAGAAAGAAAATTTCACTCTCAAGCAGTTAAGACACAATGTTTATTAAATATTTCAGACAGTTCACATTCTTCTATTGAAAAGGAAGTGAATCCACCTAAAACTGAAATTCAGATGAAGATGTGTGCCCTCATGAGGTGAGGAAGTAGCTAGCCTCCAGGAAGTAAGTGTTCACCACAGAGACCAAAGCAATGGCAAGACTCTAGCAGGAAGACATAAGGGCCCCTGGCAGAGACAAACACCTTCTTTTCACCTCACTCCACATGAGTCCTCTCTACTAACAACATGGGTTGTGGTGGTTGTGGCAGCTGTGGTGATTGCAACAGATGCACCATCTGCAGGTGCTACTGAGTTGGCTGCTGCAGCCCTGTGATCTGCTGCTACCACCACACCTGCTGCCAGAAGCAATGTTGCTGCTAGGATGACCACACTGTCTCTGATAGTCTTTGCTGAGAAGTTTCTGCCTGGTTGGTAAGCCTTTCCCCATGCCTTTCTACTTCCTTCCCACGACCCAGAGGTCATTCACATGCACTCAAATGCTATTACCCTCCTGTCATGTCGCAGATTAACAATTTTAAAATATTAATGGAGATCTCTCTGAACATCTGAACAACAAAAAACAGAGGTAGTGGAGTGATGTAGGCAAGTCACCCTTCTGACAAATTGGAAATGGAATCAGTTATTGTTAAGTGTTTCAGGAACCCTTTCAAGTGGCCTCCCATGGCTGTGCCCCTTTCTCTAGTGATATACTCCACACCATTTTTACTGTAGTCTTACAACCACAACTTCTATAACCCTAAAAATTAAATGGTACATTAATTTCCAAGGATCTCTTTTGTGTTTTTATTCCCCTACTACCTTGTTATAACAACTATTTGTATTTTATATATTCATCCATAGTAAATATAGAGCCCATAGTAAATATAGAGCCCTTGTTGGGAAGAACTCCCGCCATGGTCAGCTTTGCTTTTTTTCTGTGATCAAAGTCATGCTGAGATACATCATGGGTCTTAACTCAGGGCAGAAACACTGTTCACATGTAGGAAGATGTCTGAAAGGATCCAAGTTCAATGCCCCTGTGTGATAGTTTGTAACACTTATCTCTTTGAGGTCAACAAAAATGTTATTATTCATTCTCAAATGTCTATACCTCACCTCCACTTCTGAGTAGTGTTGAAAGAGCATGAACTCAATTTGGGTTGCTGGGTTTTTTGTTTTTGTTTCTTTTTATCAGTAGCAAATAAGCTGAGATGACAAGTGTGAGCATGTACACAGACATGAACAATTTTTATCTCCAGCATCCACATAACCCCAGAATGGGGGAGTCAGGTAAAAGCCTGAAGAATTATGGGCCAGCCAGCCTAGCTTAAAAAATAAAAAGGCAAACTCCAGATTTGATGAGACCCCCCCATCTCAAGACGGTAAGGTAGAGCATAATTGAGCAGGACATTCAATATCCTCCTCTGGTCTCCATATAAGCATAGTGGGCACATGGGCATGTAGACCTATGTGCACATACTATACACACAATGCAACAACTGAAACATCTATGTTAGCTTCTCAGCTGGGATATTTTACTCTCGTTATGTAAAGGGCTACAACTGGGTGGAAACTGAGCAAAGGGTATTCCTTAACCCTGTGCAAAAGGGGCTAGAGAAATGTTGCGGTGGTTGAGAGTATTTGCTCTGCAACTCTGAGGACCTGAGTTCAGATCCTACCATTCATGTCTGGCTGTGGGCATGCCTATAATCCCAGCTCTGAGAACACAGAGGATCGCTGAGGCTCGCTAGCTGCCAGCAGCCAAAAATGGAGTTTGTAGTTGAGAGAGAGCCCTTCCTCGAGGGAATGAGGCAGAGAGTGATAGAGGGAGACACTCAACACATCCTTCTGGTCTCTGGACACAAATGTGCATAGGAGCATGCATACCCCCTCCCCCTAGCATACACACATACACCATGCACATGAAATAAAAACAATTTAAAGAGTTTTTAATCTGCATATAAATCTACAATGTATCAAAATTAAAAGTTTAAAAATCAATTCAGGGAAACTTTAAAGTACTCGTTAATACAGCATGCAGATGAACACAGACGCCCAGGTCCTCACACCACCATCTTGGCTCTCCCCCAACTTGCTGTCTGCTCTGATACGACATTCCTAGACTTCAGTTCTTCACATGTATACTTTTGAATTCCTGGCACAAATGTCTCCCCCCGCCCCCATCAATTCCTGACATCACCTATTTCTGAGAGCTTAGTAGCACCACCCCCACTGCCCTCACTCTCCTCCGGCAGCTGAGGTTTGGGTTACATCACACCCACCAGTGACTTCCCTTTACCCTTTGTATTTACTGTAATTTATTTCATTCACAAGCTCCTGGCCCCACCCACCTGGCAGACCTGACTTGCAACCCACACCTGCCTTCTTTGCACTCCCAGAACCCATAAGTCTGTGCCTTCTTTAATATCTTAGCCCTATCTACCTGCTCTGTCTACTATCATTTTCTCGGCCCTTTGCCCAGTGGGCTCCTGCTTCCCTTGCAGATATAAAATGACCTCTCATTGCCTCCTGTCCACCAGATTAAGATTGACTTTAAGCTATGTAATCTGCATGTCTCATTCCTATGCATTTTTCTTCCTTCTGTACTAGTGGGATCCTATCTGCCCGTCCCCTCTGTGCGCCGCTGTGTTCCTGCTGACCCCAAAAGCTCTGAATATTCTGCAGATGCCTGTTGGATAAGCACAGGGAGAGAAATTGTTTTTCATCAGCTCTCTTCATCCTTCACAGCCCAGTTACCCATCCCCTCGGCTAGCATCTTTCCTTACACGATCATAGTGTAACTGTTGATTTCAAGACTTTGAAGGTCTCAATCAAGGAGCTATGTGCATTAGTCTCGAATTCCCAGCCCCTTTCACAGTAAATGGCATCCATTAAAATTTTAATGAGTAAATGACTTCATCCACTTTCGAGGGAAATGACACCCACTGGTCACTGTCATCAAGAATCCACTTAGAGCCATTTATGATGCCAGTGATGAAGAGTACTGAGTGTCTTATGTGATGCATATGGGTCAGACATAGAACCTCATTAAGTATGCAGCTGAGCTGTGTTTATGAACCCCAGCAAGATATTCCACACAGAGAATTCCCATGAGCAGAAAATCTACAAACCAAACTACAACTGTATATTCTAGATATACTTAGAATTCCAACTCTTTGTAAAAAGCATACTATCTGAGACATCAGAGTCTCAGAATAAAGAAGTGAGTTCAAAATAAAATTTCCAAAGGAAGGAATGGCCACATGACCTCTGGGACACCAAGTTTCTGAGAGGTTAGCAGAGAAGTTGGTGGAAATTTGAAGAACAAAGATCTCTTGAAAGTAAATGTTCCTTTCTTGATTCCTGATACTGTGATGTTGCACTGGTGATTATTTAAAAATCATTTACTTCATGTGTATGTATGTTTGTCTGTGTGTGCCTTGAGTGCAGAGCCCTTGGCTTTGGCAATGCAGGTGGTTGTGAGCCAACTGGGAGTGCTGGGAATTGAACCGGAGTTCTTTGTACGGGCAGTAAGCACTCTCATGGCAGAGCTCTCTCTCTCTAACCTTACCCTGGTGCTCTTAAACACTAAGGTGATCCTCCAATTCATCAGTTTCTTTTGTTACTACAACTTTTGTTGTCTGCTATTAAAAGAAAACAAGATACAAAGAAAACTGAGCTGCACAACATGCACACACACCACTCCAATAACAAAAACCAGGCAAGTTGAGAAATGGAAAGATGTGGTTGGCAGTGAAAGTCTAAAGTGCTGGCCAATGTGGATGCTTTGTCACTTCCCGTCTGTCTCTGGAGGCCAGACACTCAGAATCCAGAGGAACTTGCCTCTTGACCAGTCTGTATGTACAGACAATGGATGGTCATGCATTATCATCCAGGCCATCCAGTTACACTAAGCCCAAAAGGAGAAGACTGGGGATAGTGTGTGGGAGACTTCAATTACCCCTTGCAATTCTAATAAGCCCTTTGAACCTGATGTAACTAAACAGGCTGAGTATTATCAGGACAACAGACTAGAATGAGTTAGGAGACTACACCACAAAAGTGGTACACAGGAAAAGGCAAGTGGGTCACCCTGGAGGGATGACATAATAAAGCACGTAGGCTAAATCTCATTATTCATCTCTTCAACACTGGAGTTCATTGGTACCTTGGAGGGGGCCTTCCTGAGGATGGGGGCAGTGCAATATTAGGTATGCTGAGGACACTAGGCAGATGGTTGTTCAATGGCTCTTTGGAGCTCCGTGAGCCCAAGTCTTCCCTTGGAAACACTGACAATCAGTTTTTTTTCCTAAGGGTTCCATCTAGCTTTTAAATTAAGAGAGTTAATGATGTGGTCTCTGGTGATGTACACTCATGAAGGGGGTTATCAATGGTTTTTATTTCTAGACTGCATTTTCACTAACTTGAACTAATATGTGGTTTCAGAGAAATCTAGTTTCTTCATGAAGAGTAAAGCAGAGAATGCTAGAATTCTAAAAGTGAATTAATGAAAACATATAGGCTCAAATCATACTCTAAAATTGGATTCCAACCTATTTTTCCTGAGGAAAACTTGAAAATAAACCCCACATTAATAATTTAAACTAGGTAAGTGGTTAAATAACAGTTCTTAGATTATATTTATCCCTAGTGAAAGACATCCATCCATTCATCTAAATTAACTCTGATAGCCATAAAAGATTGATATCATGATCCACCTCTTACAAATAGAAAAAACTATGGCTGAGAACTTATGTAAGGCTTCAAAGGCTTAGGCCTCTTGATGTGCACAGCTGGAATAGAAATCCAGATTTAAGGGATTCAACAGTCAACATCAGTCACTGCACCAAAAATACCAGCAGAGCCATGAAACAGTGGGTCCTGATGAATCTGGGCCAATGACCAGAGGGAGATAACTAGATGTCATCATGTATTCTAACAGTAATTATCAACATTGATCATTCTTTCTGGGTAAGGAGAAACATCCTTGGGGAAATACATTGAAGACAACTAAATCCATGGCAGGGTCAGATCAGTCAACCAAAAAAGTATCAAAGTATTTCAGATACCAGGTTCTAAGTTGGAACAGAATGTCTTTACAAATAGACTTTGGGGGGTCTCCCACCCCTTTATCCTCACTGCCCTTTGTACCTTTGCTTCCTTCTCCTACTCGTAACTGAGATGGGAAAGCAGTTATTTCTACCACTCTGACAACACGAAGTCCCATAGGCCTTATTTGATCCACATTATCATATAGAAAACTTCCTACACAAAGTCCCACATAGCTCCAGCAGCAGCCAAGTGCTGGAATGCAATCATGGCTGGCTAAGTTAACCCTCTCATTATGTATGGACATAGGTCACGATGGGCAAGTGGCTGACCAAAATAGCTCTTGTGATGGGAAACAAGGGTCATTTTCAAGGATGGCAGCACACCACAACTGGGAATCGACAAAGGGATTTTATTCAGATTATTTGTAGGTAGTGTCTCAGCCATTCTCTTATTCAACTGCTTAAAAATATAAAGGATGCCTTACCACTTACTATGCACTGACTTTATGCCAGATATTAAAGTGAAGTCTGCATGTTTCAATACAGAATATTGAAGTGTTCTATTCATATAGTTATTATCCTTTTGCATTTTAAAAGTGAGAAACAGTCAGTGATGACTAAGTAGATAAAAGCATTTGCTTGCCAAGCTTGATGGAAGCCATATGCTTAAAGGAAATAGCCCACTCTGGCCGACTGTCCAGACTTCCCTATGGGCACATCATGGCAAGTGTGCACTCATTCACAATACCTAATTTACTCCATACTATTGATGTGCACACTCAAATGTGTTTCTCTAGCTCAGCCCTCACTTGAGTCTCATTTCTTGATGACCTTTATCTATGTGACTGCCCAGTCTACAGCTGAGCTTCATATCTTCCCATCACCCAGCTGCTTCCCTCAACCAAGAGAGTAGCCTCATCCAACTGTCTTAGCTAGTTGCCTTAGTCTCATTTCACAGATTCAAACACCAAGATGTTTCCCAAATTAACACACCCTTCTAACTTGCCTCGTTGTGCTCCTTAATTCCTCTTTCCTCTGCAACCAGCCGTATCTCAAAATTGTAAGTCTGGCTATATTCAACTTTTTAAAAGTCAAAACTCTTGACACAATCTAGGAAGATCTACCCTGTCACCTACCAGTTCATAGCCTGACCTCATTATGTTGCCTCCAGCCTTCATTTTCTCCACGCTATATAGTTAAGTTTGTACCAGCCCTCTATTTTTGCACCATCGAACCTCTCCCATGCTTGTGCTGTTTGACTTTGAACTACACCACTCTTCCTTGATTTCACGTCTCAGCTGGATTTCTTTTTATAGAAGCCCTTCACCAGTGCTCTACTTTGGCTTAGGCACTCCTGTCTGTACCCATGGCACCTGAGCTTCCAACAAGCTTTTATCTCCTGAGGATTTGTCTATAGCCGTCACAGTACTGTGTAACATGAACATAATCTGAAGCTTGCCACTAGATTTCTGAACTAGCACTGTATATTAGCTACAACTAACTCATAACACCAAATTAGTACCTGACTCATGCCACATTCTAGATATTTCTGCAGATGAAGATACATTTTTCAAAAGATATGAAACAATAGCTTTCAAGGACTGTTACTTTCAAATGTTAGCTATTATGTTTTACATCAGTGAACCCAAAAGAACACCCAAACACTCATCGGTCTAAGCACATGAAGCCAAGGGAATGTCACAACAGTAATCCAATTACTGAAGAGTCACTGTCATGGAAGCTGTCACTGCCCAGTGGGCAAGCTGGCAAATGACTTGACTGGACATCATGGAACATAAATCGCCCAGCACTCAAAAGACAAATGTTAAGAAACTAGCTAGTTAAGAGCCTGGACAAAGTATATCAGAAACATGACAAGCAACTGTGTTCCAGCTCCTCACATGGCCAAGGTGAGTCCCCTCTGTGTTAAGTGATCTAAGGAGGGAGAGATGGAGAGATAAACAGTTCAGCCTTTATTGACAGAAATAAATCTGTACTTCCAGTGTTGATTCCATGTGCCTTGAAGAAATTTGCTAAGGTTGGGATTGAACAAACCAAAAAGAACCAGAATAAGCAAATGCAAATTTACATAAAAGGTTCTAGAGCCACTAAATCTTACCATGTATGTATTAAGGAAAAGGAAAACTATCTTAAGGTGAACGTAAATCCAGTAAGTATCTTTGTAGTTAATTGGGCCTTGCAAAGAGGAGCCACGAAATGGGAATTCTAGTTAACCCACACTTAAGATTTGGATCTTCCACACAATACTTTGGACAGAGTACACAGGACTAAGGGTATCGACTAAAATGGCCTGTATTCCGGGCTGGGAAGGTAGTTGTTCACTGAGTGCTTCCCTAGTGTGTGTGAGGTAGTGGCTTTAGTCCCTAGCACCAAATAAAACAAAGCAAAACTTGGCATGGTAGTTCAAGGTCTTCAGCTACCCAGTGAATTTGAAGCCAGCCGGGGACACATCAGATCCTGCCTCAAAAAAACAAAAACAAGCAAACAAACAAAAAAACTGGAAACAGAGAAGGGCACACTTAGAATGTATGTACCTACATTATGAGATACAAAATACTTGTTTTAGCCAGGTATGATGATAGGCATCTTTAATTCCAGCACTAGGAGGTAGAAGCAGGTAGATCTCTGCATTCAAGGCCAGCCAGGGATACACAGTGGGACACAACCTTAAAAAAAAAAAAAAAATCTTGGGTTGATACTCAGAGTAATGGGCAAGGTCAGCCCAACAAAACTGTCAACCCTTCCCCCACAAAACAAAAACCAACCCACCCCAAGCCCTTATTTCCCACAAAATTATGTACAATTATTTTATGTTTGCGGGGGTTAAATGAGAAAATGTAAACTCATAAAGAATAAAATTGAAGACAATTTAAGATGTTCATCTTCCCACGTGTCTGATAATCTAAGCACAGTAGCTTGTTTGTAAACTATTTCAAGTTCTGTTGACCACTACAACTATACAGCTCCCTCTTTAAGGCCAGAATAACAAAATTAAAAAATGAATGTGGTTTATCTCAATAAAATTTATTCAGCTGGCAATACATGTTTTATTAACCTGTGATCCAAAAAAAAAAAAAAAGTGTGATTCATCTTTTAATGGACCTACAGGACTAGGAAAAATAAAAGTTAAGCTTTCTAATTGATTTTTTCATGTATGTTATATTTTACTTCGAGTATAGGTATTTTGTCTGCATGTATGCCTGTCCATCATGTGCATGCCTGATGCCCAGAGGCCAAAAGAGGCATTGGATCCCCTGAAACTAGAGTTCTAGATGGCTGTGAACCACCATGTGGGTGGCTAGGAATTAACTCTGGTCCTCTGCAAGAGCATTCAGTACTCTTAACCATTGTGCCATCTTTCCAGCCCCTTTGATGCATTTTTAATTACAACAGTAAACTTATGCTCAGCACTCTTTACATACTTTAGCTGGCTAATCTCACAAGTGTTTGCTGCTTTCAAAAACCAAGTGTTTAATTTCTGCTTATATAATGAGTACCCTTCTGTGAACCCAAACTCAAACCGTTATAGACATGAGGTGAATTTACAAAGTTCCCACAAATTTTCTTGAGGATTTTTTTAGAGCAACTAAGTGGGCATTTTTTTCATCTAGCTCTTCCTGACATCAAATTCCCATCAAACCATCAACTCCCCAAAGTAATCCAGTTACTATTTTAACCCCTGAATGTTCCCTACTTTAAGATTATCCAGAGCAGCTGATGTGCATCTATGCAGTCAGCATTAAGCATGTGAGAACACTGGCTGGCATCTTTTAGTGTCTGACTGCCCACAAGCAGCATAGAGAAAACAAGCGCTGCCAGGCCTATGTCCTCCCACCCATGCTGTCTTTCTCCCCATCCCACCCCTGCGGCAGCTCTCCTGTTTCTCTCCGTTGCTGTCTTTCCTCTTTTGGCTGCCCTTCAGGCTCTTCTACCTTAGAGGCTAGACTCACTGTATACATCGCTGCAAAATATCACAGCAGTGTTGCTGGATAGACTTCTAACTGTTTCATGTCCCTGTGTTCTATGTTTCCATGAGAACTGGATATTAACTATGCAGCCAACACAAGATTTTCTCTCCAGCATCTTAAGATTTATCAACCCTAAATTATTTAACCTAAAACTAACTTCTCCTTCCCCAGTGCTGGGATTAAAGGCATGCACCATCACAACTGGCACCACAAACATTTTAAATGATGAAAATCTAGGAAATATTCCAAGGAATTTCACTTAGTTCTTTAAAATATTTTTTTGGGGGAGGGGCAATGTCTTGCTATGTGGTCAGCCTTCACAGTGTTAGAATTACAGGTATATAACACCACAGCCACTACTTTAAAACTTCTGGTGATGTTAAAACTTACTACAAAACAGAGAATAAAAACTAGAGGTTTCTTGCTGTCACTGCTGTTTGTTTAAAAAAATACAGTCTCAATAAAGACACCAGATCCCATCCACAAACATTTACTATCCAGACATGTGGGGAAACTAAGCAAAGACTAAGCATTTTTGTAGGACACAGGTACAGGAGGGGCACTGACTGGGTCACCTAGAGCTATCCCAGTATCCTTGTTCTACTTATTCTCTGTGCATGTGGTACAGGAAGACGTGCTGTGACTGACACAACCAAAGCGCTGCGCTTTCAATTTCCCAGGCACCGTGTTATATGAGGACACAACTGAAGAGGCCATCCCAAACGGTACACAAAGTCATGTCTTTATTTAGGATTTTTTTTTAATATTTCACAATGATCAAGAAATTAGCTAGACTTATCTGTAGAGCATTTGCCCAGCATGTGCAAGGGTTGAACCAAGGGTTCAATTCTTAGCATGTCCAAAAAGAAGAAGAAGAAGAAGCAGCAGCAGCAGCAGCAGCAATTATCAGTATCAGTAAACTTTGATAGCTAAAGCCAATTTCTTCAAAATTGAGCTTCAGAAACTTTATCATGAACATTTTGGAAACATACCCCACATCCAGACAGCCCCTTCCCACTGTGCTTTGAGCTTCCCTCATTCTGCATTTTTACCCTTCAAATGCAAAGTTATTTAATCAGTTATTATTTATTCAGTTGTGTGTTTCTCATTAAAAACAAGCTTTTCTAGGAAGCAAGTCCTATGCATAACTATACTAAATGCATATTAATTTGTGTAAGAAATCAGAACCCAAACTTTTAGACTTGTTCCTCAAGGCTGAAGGTCATGAGTGAAGTTGAGCTGTGAACAAGTAGACTTGCACCTTCTTTTCATCAACACAAGGTTCACTCTCCAAGCCAAGATGGATGATGATGTGCAGAATCCTGACATACTGTAAAGCAAAGTCTTCAGGCCATTCTTTTAGAAACAGAAGGGGTGGGGATGACAGAGAGAGAGTATGGGGTAAAAGTAAGATATGAGCTTCCAGTCTCTCTGATCATGCATGGCCTTGCAGCTTAATTTAAATGCTGGGATTTTCCAAGTATTTGAAGATAGACTATTTAAGAGATCTGAAAAATCTCAGCTGGAAATATATAAACAAATTTAAATAGCTGGTTAATCTCAAAATAGAATTATCTGTTTAACTGCAAGTTTCCTATAAGACAAAAAAAATCAAGAATTTTCATATAAGCCTATATATTTTTTTAAAAAATGTTCCTCCAAAGGGACATCTACTGCTGGGTCCTGATGCCATTTACATGATGGGATAGTGCTGTATGTGGTAAAGTAGAAAGGTGTCCAAGTTAAAACAAAGGAATAGACCATAAACTTCTGATTTTTAAAAGCAGAACCATGAAAGGCACGCATAGATACACAGACAAGACATAATAAACTGAATACTATGATGAATACAGGAACAGTATTCCCCTGGTTATGAAAACCAAGTCAGAGAGGAAAACGTTCTTTGTTTAACATATACCCCCTGTACACTGCACAACTTAAAAAACCCTACACATGTCATTTAGATCATATAAAAACTTCTAAGCCTTTAAAAAACCTGGCTCTACTCACCACATTCTAGGAACACTGACTATATAACATCAATTTACAACCTTTACAGCCTCAAGCCACTGACTCAATAGTCATAATCACAAGGCTCCTTGAGTGTTTGTTTAGACTGTAACTTAGATAACAAGTGATCAAAATTTTGGAGAACAAACCAATTTAAAAGTCTGATCAAACTGACATAAAATGTTCTGTTTAGATTTTTTTTTTCTTTTTAGAAAATTCTGCATCACAACATTCTATTTTCAACAACCCCAGAGATAGATCTAGGTGCTAAATAAGTACAGGTTTCGAAACAATCAAACTATAGGCAAAAACATGCAGAATAGATAGAGTATTAGATGTACCATCTTGACAGAAATCTTCATAAGAAAAATCAATAAAGTCCTAAGTCAAAAGAAAAGGTGTCAGAGAAAAGCCCTTTGTATCTTTTTTTACCTAATCAACATCTACCTGTTAAAAGGCTTAGGAAAGCAGTGGAATGTGATCAAGAACACAAGTACATGCTCCACTCAGGGGACTCAAACTCAAGTCTTGAGAAGCACTACACTGACCACACATCAGCAGAAAGTACAGAGCCTGTATAGCCCTATACCAGAAAAGAGCATGGTCTTCTCCAAACCTTTCATAGCACCTGGAAACTTCCAGATTATAGTGTCCTTTCAAGAGAAAACTAGTGTCCAGATACCAGAATGAATCATATAAAACTAAAGGTTTTTGAAGTCTGCATATAATCATCAAAGGACCAATAAACCTAGTAAATGACTTGTGGGATCACATGTCAGTGCTGGAATGGTCTAATGGGCTCAAGAGATCCAAACTGCATTTCATGACATCAGACTGCTGGTCAAATGAGCATGCTGCTACAAAGCAGGCTCCTGTTCTTTTCTTCAGATAGCTGTGAAAAAAACAGCAGTCCTAAGTACATACTGGCCACACCTTCATTTGTTCAAATACAACCACATGAAAAGCAAATTAATGGCATTGCTTTAAAATGAAGTTCAACTGATTGAAGGATCAATTAAATACGTTAATTTATACAATTTTTTAAGTTTCCTTTACAAAGCAAATTTTAAAACTGTAAGGAAAAGAAACTACATAAGTAAAAGTAAACTGCCCCAAACAATGAGTCAACAACTGTCAGAGTGAGTACCAGGATGTACAATCACTTACTCCATAGCTCTAAAGATGAATAAGACTCTAAGGGGTGAAGGTGGAGGGGGGTGGTGCATGCCTTTAATCCCAGCACTGGGGGTGGGGTGGGGAGGGGCAGAGGCAAGCAGATCTCTGTAAGTTTGAAGCCAGCCTGGTCTATATAGTGAGTTTCAGAATAGCAGGGGCTATGTAGAGACCCTGTCAGAAAAAGAAAAAAAACAAAACAACAAAAAACTCAGACTCTACAGGGCAACTGGCACTTAGTTCATCAAAGTATAAAAGCATTCATGTTAAATTATTTAAGTATTTTTGAAAAATACAGGAAGTAACTTGAAATTTCAAAATCGAGAAGAGAATCTAGTCACACCTGAATAGAAAAGCACAATTTAATCCAAAAGTATCTTCTCCCAAGAATAAGAGCTGTAACTAACTTACCTGTTCTATGCAATGTAGACTCCATCCATTACATGAGCTGACAGAAGAAAACCACTCAATGAGTACCTGATATATCAGAGTGGAGATACACCACACATACAATATCACCATTATTAAATAATAGTTACTGTTAAGAAGTTTATGACTGCAACTGGAATCTTACTTTTTCTCAATCAAACAACCCCTCTGAAGTTCAGAACGGACAAGATTTCCCACAGATAAATGTATCAGAAACACACAAATGTAAGGTGCTGTGTTCTCAGAGTGTTCTCCAGGGATCCATGAAGAGCCACAACACCAGGTCAAACTGCATTCCTCTAATTCTCAGAGGGTGAGCTGAGCGCCTTTCTTGCCATCTCGATTTCCAACATGCACAGTGCAGTTTTCAGTGCTGTTCTGCTGTGTGCAGCATGTAAACAGAATGTAAACAGTTCTGTACTAAGCTTGACATTGAAAAGGCGGGTAAAACACAATCAGTGTTTGTTTTCATTCTGAAAAAGTTATTTTACTTCAAATATCCAGGTTAACAAAGAACAGAATTACTACAGCCATATTTGAAAGTTGTGTTTTAGAAATCCCTCTGTACTGATTTGCAATATAACTTAGAAAAATTCAATTTCATAAACAAAAGCTATTTGGGGGACCCCAACATTTATAAAAAACTATGAAGGTAAAACATGTTTTAGACATGCTGGCACACTACAGCAGCAAGTTACTTTCCCAACTTTGCAACTGGCAGAAGTACTAGAACAAAGCACCTCCCAGAGAAGGGGTGTCCTATTTACGAAACAGACTATGAAGAAAATGACAACCTATCCTTCATTTTCAGAAGAATCTAAAAATAAAACATCCCTTGTGTCATAAAAACAAGAGTAAGATGTCTTAAATCACAGGAGGCAAGTAAGCCAGGAGTGTGTCCTCAGCCTTGTCACTCTAGAGCATTGTCCTCCAAATGTCCAACACTGACTAAAACTAGAAGCAAAACAAATTTAAGCCTAAAAGAAGTGGATTTTTTTTTTTTTTTTTTTTTTTAAAGAGAAAGATCATGAGTAAACCTACTTTAACTCTGGAGTATTTTGATTATGAGCACTCACTGAAAGTCAATACAGTCCCCCCATTTAATAACGAATTTCAAGATCTAGAAAAAATAGTCTTTAAAATTATTTTGATAACAACTGTTTAATTTACTTAATAGGTGGAAAGTCTGGTGGGTTATTTGGGTAATGGCCTACAATTATATAGTATAACTTGTACAATGAGTTGATTTGAATCTAATACAATCTCAAACAGAAGCTGAAAGACAATGAGTTCTCCTCCATGAAAATGATGAAGCCCCCAAAATGTACAGAGAATTCAAAGTTATGTCCACAGTACAGAGGACCTGAGCAGCACAAACTGGATTCTCAGTGGCAGGCTGCTCAGAGAGTCTAGGGCATGCTATTGTCAAGAACATATAAATAAACCACACCTTCTGCTAAGGAGGGCATCAGACTCAGCCCAAGTAAACACCCAGATTTTAAAGCATGATGGTAATAGCCATCACTGCAAATGCATCCAATATGAATCAAATGTTTGAGCAAACTGATGCTTATATCACCTAAAACAAAGGCTTTAAACTTTTAAAACCACTTTCAGATAGGCACTGCATAACTGTGTATACAATTTTAGCTTTTAGGATGGCACAGAGTCATTACCAGATGTAATGATATCACTGTCCTCTGTGCTGGGCTGGCTTGGCTGTCCCTATGGCCTTTGGGAGGGCATGCTTCCCACTGTCATTTTGGACTCCTTCCTTTCCTCAACATAAATATGCTATGAACCAGTAAATCAAATTATCAAATTATTAAACTTTCATAGTCAAAGAGACATGTATGCTCTACATACAGAGTCATGACTTAAGGGTGTTGTTTGAAGCATCTTTTTAATCATTTCCATTCCCTTAGTTGTGTTTTGATTTGATGAGAGTGCCAGATTACCTTGGGATGAACGAGGCATTACTACACATAAATATTTAAACAAGTTCATTTGAATATTAACAAAAAGATAAACTAATCTTAGTATTGCTACCTTTTTACACAAAGTATTTCATCACTTTAAGGTAACATTAAGTTCCTGTTTCTTTACCCCAAAACAAACATAAACATATGTTCTATAGTTATCAGTCTGTCCAGAAAATAAAGGGGTTGGGACTTAGGTGCAATCATGTCACAGTCAATGCATGTCTGCTTCCAATACATTCAAAGACAATTAAAATGGAGAACAGAAAAAAAAATAGTTAAAATAGACCTTTTGCAGTCTGAAAATTCAAGATCTTTAAAAAATATTTGTAAATACACATACATGCAAATTCTCCATATTTACAAATTTCACAAAATTAAGAAGTTGCAGAGAAATTAAAAGTAGCATGGTGAATCTGACAAGCTACATTTAAATGCTTTTCCACTGTCACAGTCCTGAATATAGCAGTCCTAGTAGTTTTAATAAATTTTCTACATGGCCTTTTAAAAAAAAGTTAGTCACTAGAAGTCTTTTAGGAATTCAAGATGTTCTCAACTCACTACTCATTATTTAAGGCCACTTTGGTAAAGGCATTGCAGCAAGAACACAAAAACAATAGCATATTTTCTAATATTTATTTTGTTCACCTGCAAACTGTAGCAAAACATGATCAGCTTTATTCCGCAGACAGGTGTCCTCCACATCTTTAAAACTTTAGCCGTGTATAAATAGAAGAGCTCTTTAGAAGGAAAAATTCAAGAATGAATAAACCTTCTGATTTTGACTTTGAACTTTCCAGAAGCGATGCTTCAAATGATTTTAGTCATTCATTCCAAGATATATGACAGCACCTTAAAAGTGGCTGATCTACTTCCCAGTAACATCTCTCACATAACAATGTGTTGAAGTTACAAATACTGATATGCACAAATCGCTAATTTCTAAGAAAATATGTACAGTACTGCAGCATAATGAATGTGGTTCTGCCATAACTTAACATTAGCCAATTTTGAACATACATGATGCCGCTACCTTTTCTGCCCATTCACAAGTGAAAAGTTGTTGCTGAGCCCTCTGTTTTGCACGTTTTACCTGGTGTTTAATACACAATGCAGGCTTTTAAAAGACTTCTCTCGTGTTTAAAGCTAAGATCAGTGAAACAAGACAACAGTGCAAGAGGCGGAGAGATGTAATATGATCACGTGAAAGTTCGTTCTAGTACAGTGTCTGATAAGGCTATAAGAAAGGGTTGGTTGATGAGCTTCCTGTTGGAAACTGTCCTGTTGGTGCACCAGTCTATTGGAAAAAAAAGGACAAAATAAAGAAACTTTTGTTTGTATAAGACAAAAGCATTAAATTGTACTTAAATTTATAACTTGATTCAAACTTTTCTTAACAATTTTTATCAACAATATTTATCATTCTTGCTATCAACAAACTGTAAAACCACCTACTAATTACAGCCTACCCTGTCATTTCATATAGATTTATACAGTGTTTGAATAGTTTAAAAAGGAACCCAATTAAAAAAAGTCTCATCTAAATTCAATGATTTGTAATTCTGACAAGAATGCATACATTTCACATTATAAAATAGCTAATCTATTCTCCATACTCTGATTTGCAACTAACTTGTTAAAGTCATCATAAGGGCTGTAAATAATCTATGACATCATATTAATAGAACACTACATTGTATGCAAGAAGTCACATTCTTTTTATTTTTAAAATAAAACTTATTTTTTAAGGTGCTAAACTGAAAATTCACTCACCATAAAAGGATTACTAGACACTCCAGCAGCTGCAACTTGACCAAAAGGGGTTACCACTGGTTTTGTCTGCCCAAATGTTGCAAAACCTGCACCTTGTTAAAAAGAGAGCCACTAGTTACAAGCTACACTGACACCAAGAGACGACGCCAGTCTTAGAAGATTCATAAAAATTACTAACAAATGGCAAAATAAAATGCAACACTGGGTACTGGGTCTCATGTCATTTCAGGCACCAGAGACAAACTTCCTATGGCATGTATTAAAAAGCCTTGGAGCTCTGAACCAATCTAACTGAGGAGGTCACTGACCTTCAAAGATCTAGCTGATGAACGGTGTGTGACTAATTGAAAAGGGGCACATGGACGACAATGGACTCTACACAACACCCAGTATTTCCTAACCAATGAATGTGCGAGATCAGAAAAACATTCTTGAATGTATGGAATTCAAACACCAAAGAGTAAGAAACTAGGTAAGAAGAAAGGTTGAGGTAATCTCCTAGCCTGCAAGTATGGCACTGTCACCTATTTAAGAGTGTTTATGTAAAACACACCTACAACAAAACTGCACACCAACAACCATTTTTTCACTAAAATACAATTTCCATTTTAAATCAAGAAACACACGAAAATACATGATAGACTTATAGCACAGAGACATGGGTGATTCTGAGAAGAGATTTACAGTTATTGATGTCTCCTAACATATGGTCAAGGAAATTTAGAAAACCCCAACTTGCTTACATACAGCCCCAACTACCAAAGACTCTCTTCTGTAGTCAACAGTCAGCACCTAAGACTACCGCAGTATAAAGACAGTCTCATCTTAAGCACTTAACATCACACTACGGCAGGGCACTGACATCATGCAGCTAGCCAAATGTCTGAACTTACCATTAGGTTGTGGAGAGAAAGCTGTCTGCTGAGGGAAAGCTGCTTGGCTTGGGAAGGCAGGCTGCTGGAAACTGCCACTAAAGCTGGTGGGGAGACTATATGGGGCAGGAGTCCCAAATCCTGCCGGCATACTCATGGATGCAGTGCCAAAGGTAGCCGCTGACAAAAAAGGGGGGGGGGGTCAGACACACACAGCAGTTAGCAGTGTGGAATACACCATACTTACCTTAAAACACTAAGCACACATTAAGGGCATTTGAAACCCCCAAATCCTGACAAAAATCACTATAGATTAGCACTGTCTATTAACTAAACTATAACCTAAGAAATTTTGCTCTGAAATGCAGTGCCCAGAAAAAAACTACTAAAGCTATCATTCTGAAATGCCCACCCCCAACTTCCCTAAGCAAATTCCTAAAGTCAAACGATAACCTGCTTTCAGAAGCTAGTCATGCTGTGACGTGTACAAAAGCATACAATCTGGGTTTGAGGCTCTTTTCCTATAACTAATATAAAAAATAACCAAACTTTAATTACTAAAAGTTCATATTTCTACAGAAAATAAATTTAATCCGTCTTAAAAAGAGTTCATTAAAAATAACAGAATTTATAGGGCAACTACAGTGAAAGGTAGGGCATTCAAAACCACAATTTTATAACTACATTGACGACAAAGAAATTCTATTTAAAACATTAATGCAATTATAAGAACATAGCAAGTTCCTAATAATTATATGTGTGTGTGTATATATATATGTATATATACACACAATATATTCAGACACACACATATAAACACAGACTTCTACATCCCCATTTCACAACTCTGAAAGAGAATAGAGGATACTGGGATTACTGAACTGCAGAACTCAGTGTAAATGTGAAAAGAAGTGCTGACGGCAATTTTAGAAGAGATAAAGACTACAGGCACCAGTCCCATGTCCATGCTATTAGCTTCACTTAGCCTGCTGTGCCTGGTGGATAGAGCATGAGCTGGAACCTATGTGGATCACTAATGTTTATGTGACATGCCTCATCACATCCTAGTTACATAAACAAGACATTTATGAACAAACTCTCACTTTAGAGATGTGCAGTAGCAGAACCCATGTGGGTAACTGGTAGGAAATATGAAAAATAACTGCTTCCCAAGATCTGATGATAGGCTCGATATAGGGAAGGATGTAGTGAACTAAGTGACAGTAATGTTGCTTTAACTGTACACTGCTGCTTAAGAATACAGTGACATACTCTAAAAGCAAACCAATCTATGTACTGAATCTCCTGATTGCAAAACTTTACCAAACTGGTGACTGATTTAAGGCAGAGAAATTAAATATTAAAAGCACTCCATAAAATGTTTTTACTTAAAACCAAACAAACTGAAGTGCTACAAGCTACTCACAGCAATCCTAATGTTTGACAGTGCAAATGTTCTCAAGGAATCTAATTAGCCTACAGAAAGGTTTTGATTGTGTACCTTCTTTACTAACTGATGAAGAGGGGAAGAAAGGAAGGAGAAGAACAGGCTGCTGGGAGGCAGGTGAATGAAGGGAAGCCTGAGCACAGTGCAGGGAGACAGGAGGGTTTCACTGCAGACAAAGGCGCTGGTGCAGCTGGCAATCACTGCTGACAGCACTCGAAGCAAAGCTTGGACAGTCAGGCAAAACCAGACTCCATGAGATAAAGCAGGAAAATGGTTCGGAACATCAAAAGGTATCACTTAAAGTACTATGAGTTTAAATGTAAGAAAAAGAATCAAAATAGCTATTAACATTCTACTGTGACCATGGAGGTAAGCAATAATGCTTTTCAGTATTCAAATGTAAGTCATAACATAGGTTTTCATGTTACTTTAAATACAACATGACCTTGATGCCACACATCCATGCCCACTCCATATTAAAACATGGAAATAACAATTCCACATGCAAGGATCCCCAACACTAGCAGAAGCTTCCACAAGCAGCTAGACAAATTGCCACACAAATCTAGTTGTGGCCTCCACCTACCAAAATGAGCGTGAGGAAACACTTGAGAATGCATTGCTCCAGAAAGGCCTTATGGGAAGCCGTAAAGAGACCAAGGTCAATTAAGTTATGTACAGTTACTGTTAAAGTAAAAGTTAACTGGTTTCATTAAAGAGCTAAAACAGTGTTGCCCACTGGGTGGAATATACAAAAAGGTTCACCCATAAAAGAGACCTCTTGCTTTAATTACATCCATGACATATGTCACTTTCAACAATTTAGAACAATAAATATACTAAGTGAAGAAAAACTGATGAAATATATTCTTAAAAATAATCTTTCAGAGCTGGACACAACAGATCATGCTGTAAATTCCAACATGGGAAGGGAAAATCCTAACTGTGAATTTGAGGACAGTCTTATCCTTTATAATGAATACCACACTAATCAGGCCTGCAGAGTGTGACTCAGTCTCAAAACAAAAGTAATCTTAGCTCTGTTTAATCATGTGAAGATACAACTTTAAAAACAGTATAGTAAGAGACAGACATGGGGACATACACTTAAAATCCTGACAAGTTTAGAGGTAGAGGCAAGAAATCAGTAGTTCAAGGGCCAGCCTGGGCTACAAAGTAAAATTAGGGTCAGCCTGGGGTAAGTGAAACCTTATCTCAACACACACACACAGACAGAAAGAGACAGAGAGGGGGCTGGAGAGATGGCTCAGCGGTTAAGAGCACCGCCTGCTCTTCCAGAGGACCCGAGTTCAATTCCCAGAACCCACATGGCAGCTAACAACTGTCTGTAGCTGTAGTTCCAGGCAAACACCAAGGCAAATAAATAAATGAATAAATGAATAAATAAATAAATAAATAGAAAGAGACAGAGAGAGAGAGCATCATGAGATACATCCCAAAAATGTCTCTTTACCAACTGAAACTCTAGTCTTAGACAAAGCACCTGAATAACATCAGAATGTTTTCTTTACAAATCAAGACATTAACTAGAAATATCTAAAAATAACTTAAATGAACTAAGACAAATGAGGAGAAAAATCACCAAACATAAAAATCAGGAAGTCAGACCAGCTCCTTTAGTCTACTTAGAGCATCATGACTGACATGATGATACCTGGTATACCAGAAGACAGAGTTACATGGATGCATTGAAGTAACAGAAGAGACTTAGCTTACTAAATTCTAAGACTCTCTTCTGGTGTTGTTTAATAGTTTGGATTAGAGTTATTTCTAAAATATATTTCTATGCATTTAGACTGGATTCTTTATAGATCAGCACAAATCCAAGGCACATTAGAACAACTCAGAGTCTTGGTTCTGCTACTTTCTACCTCTGTGATCTTTTCAACTAATAAAACTTCAGTTTCCTCATTTGCAAAGGGGATGATGGGAGAACAAAGATAACAGGACCCAAAGCTGCTATAAAAATGAAGTATAACAATGAGTTAATTTACTATGTGGAAGGCAAGAAATAATTTTTTCGCCTACTTAAACATGTTTTATACTGTGTTCTAAATTTAGTAAACTATTGAGAAGGGGGCTGGAGGGACGGTGTAATTCATAAAGCTCCTACCAGCACAAAGTCCTGAGTTCAATCCCAGGACCCATACAATCACTCACTCCTCTGCCTTTTGGCTAAAATCTAGTGTGAAAATCCAAGTGGATATTATCAGCCACGTTAGCACAGGCTTGTAATCTCAGACTGGGGAACAGAGGCACAAGAATCAATCCCTAAGGCTTGTAGGTCAGTGACTATGCAGCCTAACTGGTGACTCCGTCTCCAAAGAAGCAGAAGGCATTCCTGAGGATGACACCCAGTATTGTCCTCTCGATTTATGTCCTCTCATGTGAGCATGGGTGCATATGCACATACACACATTTTTATAGTTAAAAAAAGATTGACAAAGAAGAGTTCTGTGATAAAAAGTCTGGTTAATCCATTTAACTCTGTTCTTAGAAATCTAAATGTCAACTAGTCTTGCATCCATAATGATTTGTGTTCGCAGCATTTCCCCTGCGCACTTACTGAGGCAGACTCTATCCCACTGAATACTTCAAGGCCAGCAATATGGCTCAGTAGATAAAAGTTCTCACTACATAAGTCTAAAGCTTGAGTTCAATCCCTAGATCCCACAATGAAAGAACTGATCCCAAAGCCATTTTCTGACCTCCTCACAACTGCTATAGGCCATTCACAGTTCACCACCTCCACCCCCATTTCTAATAAAACTATTTTAAAAATTCCCAATCAACAGTGACAGTTATGAACTGTTAACCACCATACTGTAGTCTGAAACAGAACTGACATCCTAGGCTGGTATTTCTGTGTTATTCTTCCAGAGCATAGAACTGTCAAACAGCATTCTTCCAAAGCTGTCTCCAGAGTATTTATTCCCCAGGACAGGGCTAACACATTTGAGACTAATAAAGAGCCTTGACGAGTTCAAGTGCTTCAAGGCCATGGAAATCCCTCCTGAAGGACAGCCTCAAAGCACTGCAGTGGCCACCTCAACGTCTGTTTCAATGTAGTCAATTTATATTGAATAATAACCTAAGAAAGATATTCAATTCAATATATCTGGAACACCTATAATGCAAACATTACTTTGGAATAGGCAGGAACAGTGGAACATGCCTGTAACCCCAGCATTCAGAAAGCAAAGACAGGTAGATTTTTGTAAGTTCAAGGTAAACCTGGTCTATATACCAAGTTCTAGGACAGTCAGGGCTCCACAGAGAAAACTTAACTATGAAAGAAAGAAAAGAAAAGAAAAGGAAAGAAAGAAAGGAAGAAAGGAAAGAAAAGACAGAAAGAAACAAACAAACAAACAAACAAGGAAGGAAGGAAAAGGATGGGGGAGGACAAAAACCACAATTATTTTGAAATAAAAATACTGTACTGATAGTATTTTCTTTCTGATAAATTTCAAAATTAAATATCGCTTATATCGTCTCTAGATACTATTACATTCTATATAAAAGTTTACCTCTTAAAACAGTTCCATATTAAAGGCAGTAGAAAATAAAGGGGTGGTGGTGGGGACCCCTAACTCTGATGAACACACAGAACAAACACACACAGGGTAAGTTACAGCACCTGACTCACACAGCCTGGCCACCCAGGAGGCACTGTTCACACTACAGCTAAGCACAGCATTTAACTGGAGCTAGGCTGGTGTCCTCTCCTCTCTGGCAGTGGAGAGGAGTGTACAAACTGAGCAGTGTACCATGGCAACCTTAACAGCACACATCAGGACAGTTGGCTGTCTTCTACTTACAGCATGTGAGCTCCAGGTCATGAGGAATTAGACAAAAACCTTTACACCTAAAAGTCACCTCACCAGCCTCTCAACAAAGCTTTTTTTTTTTTTTTTTTTTTTTAAATTAAATCTGATAGGACTTTGAAGTACTTAAATTATAGCCAAGGTGACTGTGTAAACAAAAACTAATACTTCTTATTCTAACTTCTGCTATCACAATTCTTATTTTTTGCTTCTTTGTTTAGATGGGTTCTCCCTGTCCAGACTGACCTCTAACTCCTGGTCTTCCTCTGCCTCTCACTGCTGGGTTTACAGACAAACACCACCACACTAGCTCTGCTGTCATAATTGTCTTGCCAATATCAAAGACATTTATTACTAATTCTTAATGATTTGATACTATAATGATATACTTTTAAAACTTCCTTGGTGTAATTAGTGTTGAAGCTCTGGTTCCAGTATTACTCTGAAACACACAGACACAAACAAAATGTATGCAGTCTAGAGGGAATGGAGAGCTGGTCACACCACGCACACCCGCTGACATGCCGTACAGGACCAAACTGAAAGAACAAATGAGAGTCCTGTGACGAGCTTGGGTGTGAAACGAGTAGAGGAAAAAGGTGGGAGGATTAAAACACCAGCCAAAGATAAATGCTCAAGTAGTGACCTCCAGAATGAACAGGACAGAGTCTAGCTGGCAGAATCCATGTCTAGGATGCAGGAGGACCCTGGCATGAGCCTCAGCACTCACAAAAAACAAAAAACAAACATAAAACAGAAACTCTGAAAAGAAGCAATAGAGATATTTAATTAGAGTTAATATCAGAAAATTTACCCATCTGATATAGTCTCCTAGGGCTTTCATGAAACAGTTTGTTTATACTGATGACTAATAGCCATTCTGGCACCAAACAAGTCCAGCCACTATCATCAATGAACTTAATTCTGCCCATACCTGACTTCCCTACCTGAAAAACCAAAGTTCCAGCC
Source organism: Sigmodon hispidus (assembly GCA_004025045.1). NCBI lineage: Eukaryota > Metazoa > Chordata > Mammalia > Rodentia > Cricetidae > Sigmodon > Sigmodon hispidus. Next base: position 36,585 of record PVIH01003616.1, read on the forward strand.
AGAAGGGTGCTAACAAATTCCAGATCCCTTGTGACTCTTAAATTCTTAAATTTTATAATTTAGTAGCATTTTTCTTTTTTTGTTTGTTTTTAGATGTCTTTGGTTTTTGTTTTTTCTGTTGTTTTGTTTTGTTTTGTTTTTTGAGACAGGGTTTCTCTGTGTGGTCCTGGAACTCACTCTGTAAACCAGGTTAGCCTTGAACTCACAGAAATCCCCACCCTCTTCTGGGAGTAAGGCGTACACCACCATCACCCAGGCAGGCTAGGTGTTTCTCTGTGGCTCAGGCTGGCCTCACACTCACCATCCTCATATCTCAGCATTCCAAGTACGAGAAAGACATATGACACCACAGCCAGACAGCGTCTGTTTCTGAACACACTCCCCTACCCTTTCCTGCACTATGCTTCAGTAAAAAGAGGCCTCATATTTAGGTATGCTTTCTAAACAATGAGTAAGGAAATAAATAAACACTAAACTCCTTCCCCGTGGTTCTGGTGCCCTGATCTGTCTTTTCTTCTTACCTGCTGCCCCTCGGGCATTGGTCTGAAATGGGTTTGTAGATGACGCCGCAGAACGACCAGTAGCAGCAACAAATGGATTCGTACAAGGCGTAGCTTTTAAAAAAGTATAAGATATGTTATAAAATCCTAATATTTTATATTCAAGATCTAAAAATTTTTTACTATATTTTTCAAGACAAAAATGTCAACCTTTCAATAATAAAATGTTGCTCTTACTATCTCCAAGCACCCCTATAAAGAACACTGTCTATGAAAAGCACATACCCCCAAATGGAGCAGGCCCACTTGAAGCAGGCTGTGTCTGAGCAGAAGCCCCCACAGGCACTGTTCCAAAAACACTGCTGAAGAGAAAAAGAAACAAGATCATCTACTTACAAGGTGGCCACAAGACATGGAAGCACATAAAATTAACCTTTCTACAGATACCACAGTTCAACAGCACCTCAAGATGAGTTTACATTATGAAAAACTACTCAAATTCCAGTAACAAATTGTTTACATACGCCATCTCTGTCAATCAGAAGTATATAGAAATCAAGAATTTAAAAAAATATCCATCTAAGATTAGATTCATTACACAACAGCATTAAATATTTTTAATAAATGTATAGAATGTAACTGTTATTGTATATTTCTACTAATGCACGCATATATTACTATTTGTTTCAAGTATAGGATGAACATGTGCCTTATACACATACTTAACAAGCTAAGAGTATTTCATTTTATTTGCTGACACCCAAATTCGCAGTTTCCTAAGCCTGAAATGGGGGACTTGAAACCTATCAATGAACTTTTTCCACTCCACAAAGTCAAAGTTCACTGCATCTTCACTTTCAAGTGTATGTTGAAATGCACAAATTTCCTAAAATTATAACATTCAATTTCAACAAGTTTTGTTTCTTTCTTGAGATAAGGTTTTATAAAGCAAAGGCTAGCCTGCAATCTGTTATGCAGAATGACCTTAAACTTTGGAGCTAACTGCCTTTACTTCCAGTTACTGGAAATAAAAGTATGTAGTTCTGTATCCATTTATGGTGTTGGGAATCTAATCCAGAATGTCCTGCCTGCTGGGCGAGCAGAACCACTTACACACTGTCTCCAACTAAGGGGTGGTCTCTACAGTGATCACACTGTTTGTAAGAATTATCTGACAAATACTCAAATCCAAACCACCATAAAATGAGTTTGCTGCTTTGTCCCCAAACTTAACAATGGTAAATTTCTTTCAAGACAACCATGTTTTACTACACATCCAAACAACTTGATACATAGCTAACCTTAACATACAGAAAATACATTTAATAAAAATCTAGTAAGTAGAAAATATTATAATTTTATCAAGAATATCAGTTTGAAAAACTAATCAACACTATTTATAAGGAAAGAGAGAAGAAATAGTGTCACAAGCTACTTGAGAAGATGAGTAAAAATCATGAGCCAACTACTAGTCCAGGCAACATAAAGAAACATTTTTTTCTAAAAATCTAAAATAAAAGTATGTTGTGTGCAGAAACACAATGTCTACTCTGATCTGATGACATTACCGTAATTTCCACAGCAAGGCTTTTCAGCCTCATTGTATTTGATGAACCATCAATACAAATGTCAATCACTGAAAAATCATACTGGCATCTCAGAATGAGGAAAAAAGGTCTGAACTCAGATTCTGTAAAGGGTCTTGGGTAACCCAAACATTCTACAGATCACACTTGTAAACCACTAATATACCACAATACAATATCAATAATCCATTATGACATGGATTTCACCTATGTTTCCAGGCCTTATGGCTACCTTGTTACTATTATTAAAATTTAACACAGACAACATTAGTGAAGCAAACCAAAATAATGTCAAATTTTATTATTTGGATTCAATTTGTCCCATCAAGTGTTAGAATTTCCCTCTAGGAAAGATGCCAGAGGGAAATTAATAATAACAGTAATAAAGGTAATAAATCTACAAAAAATAACTAGGATGCAAGTTTGAAGGCACAGCCTGTAAGCAGCTGCAGACACACAGGACCAGGAACCAACCTGGGCTAACAACACCTTATTTAACACGAATGAGGCTAGTATTTTAACATATAGTCTCCTGTTCTCTGGACTCCTTCCCACAAGGTCTGTGTGAGCACAGCAGTGCACATGCAGTTTATAACACTACAAGATAATGATAAGCCAGAGAACTGACAATGGCAGTGAGGTTTGGTGCAAACAGACTAGAAAGTAAGTCCTGACACTGCCACTTGAGTGCTAAACAAGTTACCTGCTGAATAAAATCCGTATGTAATTGTCCATTTATAAATTTGTGTTCTTTGAAAACTCCTTTTCACTCCTGGGTGCTAAGGAGTGAAAAGGAGTCAAGATTTTTAAGACTTGATAAAAGAATATGACATTCAAGAATTATATTTTTTAAATAACAAATTACACTCAATTTCAACATAAGAACTATTTAAAAAACTATTCAATTATTTTTAAGTTACAACCCTACAAAAGTCACTTTTAACTGTGTTATTTGGACAAAGGAAAGCAAAAGATCCGAGTCAGGAGAGCTAAGCCAAGCTGTACCTGCCAGCATTACTCGTGGACGTGTAGGCGTTACTGGAGGTGGCCGCAGAACTGAACACGCTGTCTAACTCGGCCAATGCTGCATACTTGTCTGAAGATGCACTTGAGTGACTGGAAACTGAAACCACAGAACCAACAGGAGCTTTACCTGTGGTCCCAAAACCACTCCCTTGATCACCTCCTAGAGGCAAACAAACAAAAGAGTTACCCCCAAACTTTAAATTATATTGTCAGTTAATCAGCCATATTTGCCATGAAACACAGGTAAACCCCAAACTGACTTGATCTAAACATTAAATGAACAGGATTTAAAGAACAGATGATTTCGTTCAAACAAACACATAAATTTATATAATGGACCTAATTATTAATCTATTAATAGTACCATTCTTCCAGGGTTTTCCATTAAACAAAAGAAACAGATAACAGTAAACATTTACTAAGTGCTTCCTCTGCTAAGCACAGCTCTAAACGCCTTACATACAATAGTTCACAAACTCTAAGTCCAAGAATTGAGTTCTATGATCTCTCAGTTTAGAGATGAGAAAACCAATGCTAGAGATCAAGATGCAGAACCCAGTGCAGGACACACTCCACTGTTCTCCACTGACCTATATACACTGTTACAGGGAAAATACTGGTCTAAAGGCAAGAACTTACTACAAAACTGTATTGTAAAAAATAAATAATGGGCAGATCTCTGTGAGTTCAAGGCAAGCCAGGACAGCTAGGACTAACACAGAGAAACCTTGTCTCAAAGAAGAAGGAAAAAAAAAAAAAGAAGAAGAAGAAGAAAAGACGGTCAAATGCCAAAATGTTAATAAAAATATTTCAAAATGCATATATGATTGAAATTATAAAATAGCACTGTAATCAGTTCCATAAATGAAAAAATTTGGCCCTTTGTAGCCACAGAATAGTAAGGCATAGTTTAAAGACAAAAAATATAATTATTTCCAATTACTTTCTTTTGAAAATCATTGTTTATAAACTAACTTCTATGTTTTCAATTTTACTTATTTTATATGCAAAAATGCGAACAGCCCTTACTCAAAACATTTAATGTGCACATGATTGGTATACAAGTGAGAAAAGCATTGTCCTCAGATCTTAACATTTGTAATTTAGACACATTAGCATCTGTTTTGTTTACACATTGATACCTTGCCCAGCACTGAAGATATTGTCTAAATTAGCAAGTGCCGCATATTTGTCTGCTGTCTGTAAACCAGCTTTGTTTGTTGAAACTTTACTAACAGTTGATGCTGTCTGATGACTCTGGGATGTACTGAAGGTTCCAAAATCAGCACTGGAGGATTTGGGGAAGTTATCAAAATGAGCAAAATTAGCATTTACTGATCCAGCACTTCCACCTGCAACAGAATAAACAACACATGTAATTTCTAGGCTTCTCTCAATCTCACTGGTAGCTTATTCATGACCATTTCTGCCTAAGGTAGGTTTCCTATGAGGACACTTATAATCATATAACATTTATAAATTATGAAACTCGATTTTCTAAGGCTCTGACAATATCTACCCTGGAATAAATAATGAAACTTATTTGTGAAGGTGGAGAGATGGCATGGAAAGAGCTGGAATTACATCACTTCCAGCTATATAGTACCAGCACATTACAGTTCTTCAATAGACAGACTCTGAGCGATGCTTAGCAATAGCTGGTGACAAAGTTCTTAAACTCCTTGACTTGTTCACTCAAAGAGCCATTACTTAACTCTACACAATTCAATGTGTATTCAACAGTTCTAAGTTTTACTATGTAATTCAAAGTATCAAAATTAAAGTACATGACTAATTTTTGACCTCATAAAGCACACTCCACCTAACAGTCAATAGCATATTGCCTGTAAATCTATAAAGTATGTTCTCTTCTGAGCACATACCAAAAATGACAGTCAGTACCTTTCACCCTATGCTCTGAATCCTACATAGCTACTAGTTCTTTTTTCCTCAACTGTCAAAATAGTATCATACACATTAAGGCAACAGCAAAGTAGAAAGAATCATTACCTATGCAGAAGATCTACATCAATCAGTTCTTTGACATTCTAAACTAAATACAAACTGACCTTTTTCAATAACCTACTCTGACTACTTAGAAGAACACTGGGCATGGTGACATAAGCCTATAATCTGACTCCTTGGGAGGCTAAGGCAGAAGGATTGCCACATCAACCTGGTCAGCACAGTAAGTCACCATTTTAAAATTAGGTTAAAAAAACAAAACAAAACAAAACCAGCTAAAACTAACATAGATATGTTAACAGACAATCATCTATTATGAGTAGCTAGGAAATAAAATAAATTTTTTTAAAAAATATTAGATCAACATTGACTAAAAATTGTATTTTTAACTGAGTTTATTAAGAAAGTAAAACAAATTTATAAAGACTTATCATTAAAAGTGATGATGATCTCTAACAAAAAAACATGAAAACACAAAAAACATAAATTAATAAAAGATGCCTACTGAACAACAAAACTTACTGTGGGTAGCCTGGAGAGGAAAAGCTGAAGTAAATTCACCAAAACTGCAGCTAGATGAAAGTACTTTAAATGCTGGACAGCCAGAAATTATGTAAATGATGAAAGTTACAGGGGGGGAAGAAAATTGAAAGAAAAGGCTTTAAGACAACACATACACAGTTAAAAGTTGAAAGAAAAACTAAATAAGGGTTCAATGAGTTTCTGAAAACAATACACTTTATGGAAGAATTTTCTTAAAAACCAATTCCTGCACAAAACCATTTTCATATTTGCTTAAAGTGATCATTAATAATTTATATCTGACTAAATAACATTATATTATAATGTTTTCTTAAGCTTGCTGTCCCATAAAGATAACTTATTCTTATAGAAAGACTTTGGCTACTTTCAGCCTCGGTAGATGGAAATCCTAAGGCAGAACCATGTGCAGGAAGAGGAAGACGGAGCCGGACAGCAGACAGTGACCAAAGAGTTCAGAGAAACAAAGGGTTCAGGTTTCCCCAGAGCTTTGAAAATAAAACTGCTTTAAAATTAGGTCATCAGAGAATTTAGTTTTTCAAAACTACATTGGAAAGTTTTGGTTTTTATAAAGCAAACATTTAAGCACAATGCTAGAGAGGCTCTACCTGTAGTTTGGGGCTGAAAAGGAGAGTGACTTGCTGTGGGGAAACCTCCAAAATTACTCGAACCACTAGACTGTCCAAATGCATCAAAGTTTGCAAAATCTGCATTTGCAGAATTCTGAGCTGTAAATGGCAAGGACAACATATGTTAATGAATATGAAAACTACAACTTAAAAGACATGACAAATGAATTTAAGAATTTCATGAAAATGACAATGCAATATAACTCACTTTAAAGAGAATTCATTTAAAATGAGATCTTTTTTTAACTCAATTAGTAGTATATACCAAACAGTATCTAGAAATTTCCAAAAGTGCTTTGTAAATTCGTGTCTGTTAACAATACCTTTTGAATGGATATAGTCACAGTGTCATTTTTAAAAAGATTCTAGTAACAAAAGAAAGCTAATTCAGAACATTAAGTACATTCATTTTAGTAAACAAAACTGTGGATACATTCTAGGAAATCCATTTTGATTTTTGAGTGTATTTCTTTGTGTATTCATGAACAGTGGGCAGAGGCTGACTTCAGGTGTCTCCCCCAGTTGCTCTCCACCTTTACTCTTTTGAGGCAGGGTTTCTCAATGTGCCTACGCTCCCTGTTCCAAAACTATCAGCCTTTGCCCCAGATGCTGGGGTTAGAGATGCACACCTCTGCACCCAGTTTTTCTGTATATGCTGAGAATCTAAATGACCTCATTATGCTTACACAGCAAACATTTTATTCAGCTACCTTTCCTCCTACCTCAGTTCCCCAAGTGCTGGTATTATTATAGGTGTGTGCTATCATGCCCAGCTTTCTGGTTTATCTAACGCTCATAAACATGTCCACCATGAGCACACAGAAGTGGGGAAAATTTGTATTGACAAAAAGCTAAAGGTATTTACATTTTAGAAGCCCTTTAAAACATTAAAATTTAGAAAACAATAAAAGATGACAGCAATTATAGCAAAAACCTAAAATTAAAATTCTCGAGTTCTCTAAACTTTAAATATATAAATAAGATAATTAAAAAACATTTTGAAAATGGAGATAAAACCATAAAAACCTCATAGGGGCTGGAAAGATTGCTTAATAGTTAGGAACATTTGTTGGTCTTGCAAAGACCCAGGTTCAGTTCCCAGCAACCCCATAGTGGTTCACAATTGTCTGTAACTCCTGTTCTAGAGGGTTCAACACCCTCTCCAGGCCTCTGCAGGTACACGAACACACACATAGGCAAAAGAGCCATACACATAGATACAAGCGCGCGCGCGCGCGCGCACACACACACACACACACACACACACACAAGTTTATAAGGTAGAAAGTAAGACCCTGCTTGGTCCCTTGTTTGGTAAAAGGGATATTTTGCTACATATGTTACCTAAAGGGGAAGAGGAAAGATTCTCCTTATTTGGGAGATTTTGATAGACAGGTTAACACAGAAAAAAGAAACCTGTCATATAGTTCAATAACTGAAACTTGCAGATTTCTAACTAACCCTTCCTAGCCTTAGCTGGCCTGGAATTTGTCTTACAGATCAGACCAGCCTTAAACTCAAGAAACTCAACTGCTCTATCTTCTTAAGTAGAGCCAGAGACACAGTTCAGTGCTTAGGTGCATTTGATACCCTTGCAAAGGACCCAGATCCAATTTATTATGCACATGGTAACTCAGAACCATCTGGAACCCCAGTTTCAAGGAACCCACCACCCTCTTCTGACCTTCACATGCATCAGACACACATGTGGCACACAGTCATACATGCAAACAAGACACAAAGACACATCAAATAAAATAATTAAGTTCTTAAACTCATGTGTCTCTTAAGCCTTAAGTATTACCCTCGCTATCCTCTCCCAACATACACACAAAAACCTCTAACTTACCTAGCAGTTCCCACCCCTGATAAGAAACAGACATCTTCAACTGTTGGAGTCTCCAGATCCAATTACTATCTCATAAGCAACAGAGGAGAGAACTTTTAAAGGTACCACAGAAGGGCAGTTAACAAGGTCAGAGTACTAAGACTATATAAGACAAATAACCTACTTCCTCTAACAAATCACAGAGAAAAACGAGATGAAGGAACAACCTATAAAAATCTAACCAAAATAGATTACACTTACAAAGGACACATTTTTAAAAACATGATTTCAACAAACCACATACACTCTGTGAGTGAGAGTAACTGTATGTGTTTATACATGTACATAACAGATACTACACATACAAATTTGAACTGGAATGAAAATCTGAAAACTGAGCATTATTTAGAATGATTCGACTACTCACTGTGATAGTTAACAATGAAAATTCTAGGATCCGGGCAATGGCTCTCACTCAGCAAAGCAGCTATTACAAAAGAGAACCTGAGTTCAGATCCCCTCTACAAATATATAACAGCTGGGTTCAAAAATGTGTGTCTGTAAACCCAGTGCTGGCCAGCTAGTCCAGCCAGTTGGTTAGCTTCAAGTTCAATGAGAGACCCTATGTTAAAAGTAAGTGGAGAGAGACTGAAGAAGACTGATACTGACCCACAGGACAATGCAGACAAACGTGAACAGACCAAACAAACATGAAGGGCACAGACACACAGTATGTCTAAAAATTGGCTTCAAAATTAAATAGTATTAGTGACATGAAATCAATACCTCGTTACACTATACATTTGCATTGGTCATTTGTAATTTTCCATAATAAAAAAAAGGTAATATCTATAAACACATAACCATCTTTCCTCAGGCCAAACTGCTGGTGGCATGGCTCTGTAGGTAAAGGCGGCTGTCACCACAGGCCTCCAGATCTAAATTTAACCCCCAGATCCAACATGATGAAAAAGGAGAACTAACTCCTACAAACTGTCCTCTGACCTCCACATACTCACCAGAGAGTGTACACACACACACACACAAATATGAAGAAGTGTACAAATAAAAAGAAATTAACTCTTTATGTTTTAGTTTTTTCCTCCCATGGGAAAAAAGTCACATTCTGTGTTACATATTGTCTCTTTTGTGTTACTTTGGTACCTCTTAATGGATGGCCAGGCAGTGGTGGTGCACATCTTTAATGCCAGCATCTTTCTGAGGCCAGCCTAGTCTGCAGAATGAATTCCAAGACAACTAAGGCTACACAATGAAACCCTGTCTAACAAAAAAACAAAACAAAACAAAACAAAAGGTCATGGTCCTCATGTATGCTTTAATTTCAGCACTCAGGAGGTAGAGAGGGACGATCTAAGAGTTAGTTCACAGCCATCCTTAGCATAGAGCAAGTTCAAGGCTAGCTTGGGCTACATATGACACTGTCTAAAAAGTTCCCCTAAAAGTACCATGGTTATATGTCTATATGACACAATGATCATGGGTGACCAAAATTCTTCAGTGGACTATTAGCACTAATACTTTTATAATAAGCAATTAATGTTTTGGGGTGATTTACACATATCCTGGGCAAAATCTATCAGAAAAAGACATACCTGCATGACTGTTAAAATGTGCAAAGTTAGCAAAATTGGCTGTAGCTGTTGACTGAGGAGCTGGAGCAGCAAAGATGTCTGAGCCAAGATCACTCAAAAGGTCAAACTGCTTCTTCTCCTGCTGCTGCCCTTGAGAGCGACCTACAACTGGGGACTACAAGCACATTACTTACTCATGGTGTTTCTAAAATACACGTTTATACATTAACTATAAAGACTTTTCAGTTAGAGCTGAAGTTTCACATACTATCTTCAATCTACTATAGTAAAAATGCATTTCTACACAGGAAGAGTTACAGTATCATGACTTCATTCCATTCTTCACTATTTCCATTTTATGTCTTGTAAAAACAAAAGGATTTCATCAGTAGCCTAGAACATACTGTTAAAGGACAGGATTTAATCTACAGTCTTTTGCTTCAAAACCATTCATGTATTGTATAGTTAACAGTGCTGCACAGTAACACAACCATAACATCAGCTACAACAAAATAAATATTTAGGTGTCAACATATAAATGGTTTCTGTCTGTACAGTTTGGGGAGTAAGGTATGTGCACTTCAATGATAATAAGCATGTTATATAAACAGGTAGGTAGAAACCTACTATTTTCTGTTAAAGCACCACAGAGGCTATTCTTCTCTGTCTCTGTTGGTGGTCACCAGACTTGGACACTCAAAACAAACAAACAGTATCTTTACCAAGTGATGGCAAAACCCAAAAAAAACACATACTTCCACTATATATCAAACAATCTTTATGTATTTTACAAATTGCACAGATATAATGCTAAAAGTTCTTAGCACTTAATCCTCCATACATCTACCTGTAAGAGCTGCGAACCCCTCACCTGACTAGGTGTGCCCTTATTTAAGTGCAGCGCTGGGGCAGAATCTCCCAGCAGAGATTTCAGGGGCTTGACCTCAGGGGTGCTGCTTGTGCTGCTGGCAGAAGACCCTGAAATAGATGCATGAACCGATGCCACCACTTTGGCTTGCTCTGGTGGAACATACCTACAATGTGAAAATCAGAATAGATTGTTAAGAAAAATTTGAAGAATCCGTATTTAAAATATTACATTTAAATATATACAACTCTTGCAACTTTCATCTTACTTGAAAAGGTAGCACTTAAGACAATTTAAGACCACTAATTACATTAAATTACTCAAAGAAAATAAGTATCAGTCACAAAACTTGTTTCAACTATTTATTTGTGGCTTTCCTGAGACAATGTACTACAAGAACTGCTTTCGAAGACAGAAGATCTACAATGAATCATCACAACAAACAGCTAACAATGTAAATTTTAAAGTGAGAAACTCTTAAGATCATAAATATCTAGAAATAAATGAGATGGTGAAGAGACACTTTTATTATAATGGTCCAAAATGTGTAACTCATTAAAAATAAGAACTTCACCTTAAAACAAAAGAAGCAGGTCATGAAAGAATATGAAAGCTGAAGCCAAATAACAATGCATTATTTTATTCACTTTTGATCTACATGAACTATGAATTTTTAGTTGCTGTCTAATGTTAATATATACACAGGTATGCTTTATGTTACATATTACCCTAGAAATCTATCCTTGGCAAGTAATTAGATAACTACATATAGAAATACTTTATATTACCCTTGTAATCTTAATTTTTAAAAAACTAGAAAAGCAAGCTAACAATTATCTTTAATTAGAAAATTATTTACATACATCGTCCTAAAATGCATATAATTCTGCATAGGTACTGCCCTTCTTTGGCAGGTATAGATGGATGCCCAAGTGACTCAACAAGTCCTTCCAGGTCACATGAATAGGACATGGAGAAGGGAATGAAGGACGGAGAAAAAGAAGCAGGAATATAATGCCCAAATATCAGCAACGCTCATCTCTAGGGAAGGGATTACATGCAACTTTCATCCTCTGTAATTGTAAATGCAGTCCTACCCTTCCTCCCCACTAACCATAGCAAATAGGTACAAAGACATCAATCTCTAAGGTAGCTGAAAACATTATCCCAGAAACAGAGGTCAAACCCCAGCTCCACCATTCAATAGCTGTGAAACTTTGGGCAAATTAATTTCAACTCCATATTCCATTTTCTCACCTATAAAGTTGCTGTGGAGTTTAAACAAATTCATGTTTGTAGTGTAGTTAGAATTAGATGTCGTCAGGGTATTAGCTATTATTCAACTATGTAACCATCATAAACAATTAAACTAACTCTACCAAATACAAGACATGATAAGATCTGAAAAATGACACTCTTTACAACTCTCCGATAATCTGGCTTGCATTGACCACATAAATTCTTGGGTATTACCAACCCTGATCACAAGATAAGACAAATAATTGTTTATGGCTAAAATGATTTGCCTCTTTAAAGTAAGGATATGTATCTTAAAAAAAAAAAACTTCATATATCACTCCTGCTGCACTGCTTCCTACACCGAACATTCTTAGAGAGGCTGCCTTCAGCTGCTGCTGCTCAGACCATGTGCAAAACAATTTCACTGGCTCTCTAATCACATCAGAGGGGCCATGAGGCAGGTGGGTGTAGAGTCTGGCTCTTGAGAATGATGGTCAACACTACTCCATCCATCGTTTTTATTCTTTTGTTTACCCTGAACTTGGTCTGTAGACTAAGCGAGCCTCAAACTCATAGCAGCCCAAATGCTCTGCCTCTGCCTCCCAAATGCTGAGATTAAAAATGTGCAACACCATGGCCCAGCCTCACCTATCACTTTTAGAAAGCTTGTATCTGTAATATTCTTGCTTATGAGCACTGTACTTCTTAGGAAAGGGGAAATTTTAACACAAACTATTATTTGAGATTTTCAGGGTTTTAGACTGTGGCTGAAAAAAAAGAAACTTTTTGTTATAAATATGGGAGAGAAAATGAAGACTTTAACTACAGCAGCATCATTCATATTCTTTCTCACATTCCTGCTTCTCTTTGAAGCTAGAGCCAACTTCACTAAAATCTCAACTAACTAACTCCTAATAGCAAATGGCTTTCTGACCTGCTGAAAATGAACTCCGCTACAAAAGAAAACAGCTCTGCAGGGCTACTCAAGAACAGTTAGGCTAGAAAAACTAGAAGCTTAAGAACAATAATGATAAAAGGATGATGGGTTTGTTTTAAAAAAAAAAAAAAAAATTTGTTCTCTATGACTTTGAGGTCAGCCTGGTCTACAGATATCCAGGGCTACATGAAGAAACCCTGCCTCCAATAAAATAAAATAAAGTTAAATAAATAAGCAAATTGTTTGTTTACCCAGGCATGGTGGCACATGCCTTTGATTCCAGCATTTGAGTTTCAGGACAGCTAGGACTGTTTACACAGAGAAACCTTGTCTCAAAAAACTAAAGGAAACAAAACAAAAAAGGTCTTTGTGTACCATATTTAACAATCACCCTGGGACCTTCTAACATTTTCTTCTTTCTAAAGCTAAAATTTTATGAATATATTTTTACCTATTCATACCTAGTGGATCTAATGCATATGAAAAGAGTCCTAGTTAATCTAAACTTGTAAGAAGTGGCCTATTTTAGACAATGTTAAAAATACAGACTGCCCAAAATGTGTAACTCGGAGTCAATGTGCTTACTGTTCAAGGACATCCTTCCCATAAAGCACAGCAAGCCCCCTCTACCTTTAACTATATCACTCCTTGGATCAAAATACTATTCCTCAGGGAAACAAGAGACTGCTTGCATCCCAGTTATCAACTCCCTCTATTCTCAAAGCTCTCACCTTAATCCCCCAAGAAGAAATATGTACTGCTCAGTATTGACTGTCATAAAAAAGACAGCACAGTCAATTAGTCAGTACTGTACTTAGTTATTTTATAAAGCTAAAGCTGAGGAGCCCCAGATTCTGAATACTAGTTCTACAGTTCCAACCCATGTTCTGTTGAAGGGACGTACAGGCTAAATTAGTGTACCATAGAGGAAGTGACAATGATCCCTTCTTGTCCACCAGCAAGTTAATTTCTTAGGTGGGAAAAAAATATATTTAGAGCAAAGATTTCCAACAAGACACAATTAAGTGGACAGACTCCCACTACACAAGAGCTTTAACACAGGGCCTGGAAGATACTACTCAATAAATACTAAAGAAATAAAAGATACAAGTATTACAGGACTAAAACACTGCAGGAAATTAGGAGAGATCAATGACTTTCCTTGAGTCCTGACATAATGAAAGGCTGTTTGCTGCTAGACACTGATGCACAAAATAAAGTACAAGCAAAGGTTCCTGGAAAATAAAACTAATGGAAAGTCAAAAGGTGATGGCTGCCCTCCCCACTTACTTCCTCTGTTCTGCTTTTCTACCCTAACTGTGTTGATCAGATCTTACCCACGCTTGTGGTTTGGGAGGCTGGGATCTGTTGACTCACCATCTTTTCTTCTCGTATTTCTCCTGCAGGAACTCTTTAACTTTTTGTGGATCCCTAAAGTCTGGAATCGCTGAAGATCGATCATCAAATAATCCTAGCCAAATCTGTTTACAGACCTTTGGGAAGGAATTAAGAAAAATCATGTTAAATTCAATGTCTTCATTTACTAAAATTTTAAGGGAAAATTCTGATGCTAAAAATGATTAACAATGCTATTTTCCATAAGGATATTCACTACAATCCTAAATTCAGGTACTAAACTTACTTGCATATGCTGCATGCAGCACAGTAAAATTTTAGTAACAGCTCATAAAGAACTTCCCAAGGAAACAAGTAGGGAACTAATATTTGAGATTTAGGGCTTTTCTGGTCTCAGCATGATCACGAGCTGTAAATCACAGCAATCAATCTGTGGAAACCTCAATTCCTTTACCCATTGCTGTGAGATTATGCTCTTGTACAATGGAAATATTTGTCCCTCCTATTGGCTTAATAAAACACAGATTGGCCAGAAAGCAGACAGGAAGTGTGAGTGGGACTATTAGACTAAGAAAACTCTGGGAAGAGAAAGAACAGAGTATAGATGCCAAGAGACGCAGAGAAAAGAAGGCCAGAATGCTGCTCTGAGAAAAGGTACCAAGCCATAAACAAGATAAGAATCACAGATTAGTTTAAGAGTAAGAGTAATAAGCCTTAGCCATAGACCAATCAGCTTGTAATTAATATAAATAAGCTTTTGTGTGTTTTTTGTGGACTAAGTAGCTATGGGATTGTAGGTTCAGACCTCAGAGCTAGGTGGGCCAGAAACTTCTTACTACAACCCATAAAACTGTTACTTCATCAACAGTAATTTTAGGGTCCCTTTAGCAAGCTAAAAACCAACTGAAAAGAACACACAAATAACCAAAATTGTCAACAGTCTGTTAAT